>VDFB02383280.1:0-13549 GCA_007258455.2 Sequoia sempervirens | reverse complement strand
CATGAACTACAAGGGCTCTGCGCTTTCACGTAGGCAAGGCCAATTTTTTATCAGCCCCTGAGCCCCTAGGTCTTTAGGGTGTCTCCCTTGTGTCCTGTTGTCAAGCCATGCCCCTATCCAGCTAGTTTTTAATAATAAACAAGGTCCACTTGTATCAACTAATCCAATTAGTTTTGAATATCCTACATCATATCGATCTGTTCACTTAGTATTCATCATAGGTCTCAACAGGATGCATCCTTCCTAACAGACCTCACCAATACCATCTATTAGCTTGATCCTATGGTAATGGACATTTGAAATTGATTGCGATCTTTTGATGCTTTTGGTTTTTGATTATCATTTGAGCTCCCTATCATCACTTATCAAGGCTTCCATAATCCATCATACTACAACGTGTTTTGATTGGTGCACATAGGGGCATATCTTGATCTTTTCTTTGATTGTGTCTTCTTGGTTGTCCCACATAGTACCCACCAAGATCCCCGAGGTCTTGTGTTATGTTGGGATAGCCTTCTTGTCTGTTGTGTTTGTTTCACACATTAGACACTAATATGCCTTGGTTCCTCATACCCTAGCACTTGGTGTCTTATGCTATAGCAAAAATCAGCGCTCCGAAGATGGCAAATCATATTAGGATTGCATTTTCATAATCGTCACCGTTGCATTACACTCATCCTATGGTTTTGGTTGTGCAAATATTTCTCCTCCATCCCCTATTCTTCTCAGGATACTAAAAGGTTTTGACACGTGCACACTCACACCATGTCCGCATACATCTTTCACTATCACCTACGACCCTAAGAACACTTATCATGAAATAATTACATTTTAGATTCATACATTTACATACTATCTTAGGTTCACCCATGCTATCGTCACCTGTAATGTCAAATGTTAGGTCCACCATCAATACCGTCATAGTACATCCATTACATCTTGCATCACACATATTAGTTGAACATGTATATAACCATCATAAGCATATAAAATATAAACATTTGTTGTGTCATCATAAGCATATCCCCATCACATGTACATCATATAACATAGCATTCATCATACATAGGAACAAAAATCCTCACCCATTATACCCTGCATATTAGTCACACATGCACATAACCATCATAAAATATAAAACATAAGCATTCGTCACGTCATCATAAGCATATCCACATCTATCTCAAACATAGGAATTCATCATACATAAGAACAAAAAGCACCATATAATACATCCTGCATCACCATCATACATAAAAACGTAAATACATACAAACAACATCCATACATGTAACATTCACAAAAATCATCATAGATAACTGCCATCATATAACCATCCACATATACATCATACACATAAAATATGAGGCCAATAGGAGCTATCATATATATATAAAGTCCACAAGTACATCTCATAGTCCAGACTAACATATAATAATGTCATCAATGTCATCACAATTTGTGACCATCATGTACAAAAAAGCATAACACCAGCACAAGGTCTTGCATGTATCCCTTTGCACCACGAACCTATCCATTACGCACCTATCAAAACCTTAGTATGCAGCAGACACCTAAAAATGGTCACGGAGAATCTAATTAATTTGAATACGACTTATTTGATTAATTGATATTTAAATTCTTCTACTTGGTAAATAAATAGAAATATTTATTTATATTAAGTTCATTTATTAATTCTTCTATTTTTCTCTCCTAATTAAATAAACAAAATCAAAAACTTTGTTTTATTTAATTATTATCATTTTCATCATATTATTTCTCTCTTAATTAAATAAACAGAATTAAAAACTTTGTTTTATTTAATTATTATCATTATTACTTCTATCTTAAAATTAAATACACAATTTAAATAATTTGTGTTATTTAAATTCACATTTCTTCTTAATTAAATAAAGATTGCTAAAAATCTTTTATTTAATTATCATTCTTCTTTTAATTTAATAAAACAAACCCTATAGTTTGATTTATTAAATTATTTATTCCTCATTTTGCTAAATTTAAATAAATTAAAAATATTTAAATTTATGCATAAAATTTGCACTATTCACTCACCAATAAATATTTATTTCTCACCAATCAAATTAATGGCACTGCCATTCACGGGAAAGCTTCAAGAAAAATTTGCAGGAAGTTCTCTCAACAACCTTCCACCCACCTTCCCTCTTATCTTGCCTAGTGTTTTCATGGGGAGAAACCATTCTCCATGATCAGCTCCTTCTTCTCATCCCATGCCTTTGGATTCTCCAGAGGAAATCACAGCCCCTCATCCCGGTTTCCTGTGCAATTGTGCTGCCATGAAAGCTATAAATATAGCTCTTGGGCTACAAGAAAAGGATCCCAACTAATGCAATCTTACTCTGTAGGTTTCCAAAGTGCTCAAGCATCCAAACTATCTAGCATTGAAGCAACCATCCAGCATCCATCAAGCATCAGCATTTGCAGTCATGGCTGCCATTAGAATAGAGCTTGCACATTTAGATCATAATAGAATAGCATAATCTCATTTCTCATTCTCTAAGTGTCACTTTAATAATTTAATTAGCTTACAAATCTTAGAGCCAAGTAAATTAGAGAAGTATTTAGAGTTAGAGAGCAATAGGATAAATTTATGTAGATTTTGTAGTTTAAATTAGTTTAAATTTCTTAATCTTAGATGCAATTATCTTATTTAGAAGCGTAGATGCATAGTTTAATTCGTTTTTCCCCTTCTACAGCTTACAATTTGGTGCCCACCGTCGGGCTTTACCCCATATTTTGCTAACTTTTTGAAAATCGTGTCGTACAGGAATTGGCGTGAAAGTTTTTGCGGATCGTGACGCTCTTACAGCGCCTTTGGGTTTATGTTACTGACATGCAGTTTTTTGTTATGGCAGCGAGTTCTGTTCCGGGCACCGTTCTTGTTCTATAGCGCCTTAGTGCAATTGTTTTTAGCCCAGCGGCATAAAATGTTTTAGTACACACCACACAAGCGTTTTAGCCGCGTAGTCAACGTTCTAAGCGGCTTTAGGTCAATTACGTAGCGGCGATGCGGTCTACTGTTTTAAGCGGCGCTGAGACCTACGTTCCGGTAGCCCGGTCTGTTTTAGCGCATCGGATTTAGGGTTTTGATGGTCCAATCATAAAATGGCCATAGCGCTATCTTGGTCGCTCTGAGAATGTGCCCGATTAAGCTTTTTTTTTGAAATGGGTTATAATTTCATAAAAGCTATGCAATGGTGTAGGTTTTATCACTTTTATAGAGTTAAAATTTTAAATTTGCATTTAAAGAGATCAAATCACATTGTTGTGGCCCAACTTGGTCTAAGGTTTAGGGTTTTCTGGATCCGACGCATCTGCGGCCAGGATTTTGTTCTTTGGTCTCTTTTTAGTTAAAATTTATCAATCCTAGGATAGAAAATGGATTAAAATTTATCAATCCTAGGATAGAAAATGGATAAAATTTGATCAATCCTAGGATAGAAACTTCATCATTTCTTGTGGGATTAAAATTGAACATCATGCTTTTTATGGAGCAATATCTCCATATAGATTAGATCATTTGTCTTTTGGGTTTTAAAAAAAAAAAGAACAACTTCTTTGTTGTGATTGGGTGATAGGTTTATGCTCTCCCTTTGACTGGGTGCATCAAAATACCAAAATCACTTTTACTTTGTGCATTTTCAAGCTTTCATTAAAACCTTTAGACAGGCCTGCCGTAGTGGGAAAAAGTACTCACCCTACAGGAATGACCTGAGTGGGGACAACCAAAAGCCATGGTATTCCAACCCACTTAAACATTTATGTGAATTTGGGGAAACCCTCTTTCAATGGAAGTGTGCAGGATAACCATCCCCAAAATCTTTGTTCTAAAGATTGGGAGGTCTCTCGAGGGAGTTTATCCATTTTCTGCTCCGAACGGAAACCCTATCTAAGAACCTAGAACTAGAAGCATGCTTGTCAGTTTCTAAACATTGTAATACTCAGCGGTGCAGGGGCGGGGAAGAATCTACCCTCAAGCACTCACCATATAATTTCCAAGGACTGTTTGCTTAGGGGATCCGGTATCCACTTCCGTCACTTTGAGTACGCACCTGGAAAAGACAAAAACACGGGCACCCTCTAGGGGGTGACATGGCTATGTGATTCGACGCAATTCCAAGCTGTGGGCCGTTTGAGTATATAACGATGACCTTTTGTCTCTAGGAGTGAGTCTATTTAAAATTGTCTTATCTTGTTATCAAACCAGTGAAAATCAAGAAGAATCATGTTTGCTTCTTGAACATACACTCTTTGTTTAAGAATCTAGGATTTTAAAACAACTACTCTATTCTTGCTTGATGTGTTTTCATTCATTAAAAATAGATAAGATCATCCCAAAAAGAAACACAAACCACCATGGCTAAAATAGATGAGGAGAAATTGAATGCTTTAGCTTATCAACTAGAGAACCTTCAACAACAAATCTGGGAAACAACCACAAAGAGATATCTAATGCCAAACATCTACCCATATCCTCTGGACCAAACAATGAACATGAGACCTTCTTCACCAACAACTCCATCATCCAAGTTCAATATCTTTGAATTTTTCCAAAATTTCAATAAGCCCAAATCTCAGTCCTCAAAGACAAATGATATTGAACAATCTTATCATGTCATGCATTTATCTCCATCCACCATAAGCCAAAATGAACCTCAAGATTCTTTCACTCAAGTGAACAATTCCATCCAATCATCATGTTCTATCATATCTTCTACATCTAATGATTCATGTCAAACTCTCACTCCAAAGCATGCTAGCATAGACTCCCCTACACATCAAGATCAAAATATTCTTTCCACTCCATCCAATGATTCCACAATCTCACAAAGTCTTCCCATCTTTGATCAAGATCCCATTTCTCAAGAATCTTATGATGATCCCCTCCTTTCACTTTTCATCCAAAATAATTCACATCCATCTCAAGAGACAACTATCCTTCCAAGTTCTTTTTCCACATCATCTAATCAATCCATACCATATCATGATTCTATTGCATCACAAGATCATGATAGTTCTTCCATCCTATCTAATGATTTCTTACCAATTGACGATCAAGACACACTTTCTATGAAATCTCATGATTCCCTTCCTCATCAAGATCAAGATATGCTTCCATTCAAGGATGCCCTTTCATCCCATGAAGATGTTTATCCTTCTCATGATAAAGATATGTCTTTCATACCACCTCATGATCCTTTTCCAAGTCAAGATCAAAATATCCCATCATCCCCATGTCAAGAGCCTATCACACCTATTCAAGCTATCCATGAATCCCATACCTATAAATTGGGATCCTCCACCTTTATCCATTCTAGTTTACTTCCAACACCTAACCTCTCATCCATAGCATATCCTCCCCAAAATGGACTTGCATCTTGTTTCACAAACAATACATATCCCATTGCTAAACAAATGTGTCAAAGCATGAACTACAAAAGCAAAGGATTAGGCATTCATGAACAAGGTATCCTAGAACCCCTTTCTATTCAAAAGCACCCATATCACCATGGCCTTGGTTATACACCTAAGTGTCCTAGTGCATCAAACCTACCATCTATCCTAGGTCCTCATCCTAGTGCATCAAACTTTCCATCTATCTTAGGTCCTCATCCTAGTCCATCAAAATTTCCATCTATCCTAGGTCCATATCCTATTCCTCAAAGACAACAAAGGCACACATCTTTGATGCCCTTTCAAAATTCTACCCACATTCACTCATCCATAATACCTTCATACCATTCATCTCAATCCACCCCTCCCATTGCTCTTGGAAGCAATTTGGGTGCCAGATATCAAAAGCTTCTATATCAAAATCCACATGTATCAAAGGATCAACATGTCTCCTCGAAGAGACATGCAAAAATAAAAGAAAACTTGATCCAAAATCAAAGGAAAAATCAAAAAGGCCACAAAGGCCCATCAAAGAAAAAAGAAATTTTCAAAGACCACAAAGGTCCATAAATCAAAAGAAATTTTCAAAAGGCCACAAAGGCCCATCAAAGAAAAAAGGAAATTTTCAAAGACCACAAAGGTCCATAAATGAAAACATTTCAAGGCCACAAAGGCCCACTAAGCAAATATCAAAGTCAAAAATCATGTGGATTCCTAAAAGTCTCATAGAAGCAATAAAATCAAAATAGGCATCCAAATTCGCTTATCCAAAAGCTTCCTCCAATCTTCCATATAATAACCTATCACTTTCCAAATCCATTCTTCATCCATCACTCCACCATCCTTCAAGGTGTGTGCCAATGTTGAGCTTGTCATACTTTCCATCTATCCATTATCCAACATACATCCCCCATCATTCCCCTTTAATCCAAACCTTAGCATAAATCCTTAGTCTCTTCCATCATACCATTAATCTACCAGCATTTATGAGTCTGATCCCCATTGCCATGGTTAATTAAAGGGATAATTGGTTGTGAAACTCAATGTTAAAGTCCTTCCTCCATCTCCCTATCATCCATATCCTATCTTCCATGTTCCTCTTGCACTCTACACTTAGGGGCAAGTCTCATCCATCTTATCATTCATGGTCATTATCCTTTCTACGCTCATTCCTTACATTTCCACTTTTTGATCTTGATAAGGTTAAGAATCTTCTTGAACATCATATATGCTTATCCTATATGCTTTATCCATATCTTTCATACCATATCTTTTATCTCATCCATATTCCATCATTCTTACTAGATACATCCTTTCTTTTCATCCTTGGTTTTGATGAAGAATGGGGGCAAAGTACTTGGTCTTTGTGTCTATCTATTTGATCTTGATCATCACCATTCATTCTTGTTATCCTTGCATTCTTCCATTCCATATCTCCTAGCTTATCAAAATCCATGTCATCATGTCCCTTTGCAACCTTGAATCTTATCATGCAAATCATATTTGAGCCTAGCTGTAAAACATTATCCAATCCTCATATCTTTTGTCAATCAATCGTCAACAATCATCAATATTTTTGTACTTAGAGGATATCAGTAATCCTAAGTACTTATCATCATCATGCCTTCTGGAATCAATCATTCTTGGCATATTAATCAATCAACTATTGTCATCTTTCAACAAGAGATATGTTGCTTGTGTGACATGTTTTGCAGTGACTTTCATTTTGATCTATCATTTATCCATGGTTGCATTACCTCTATTGTGGTTCATCTTGTTCCTTCAATGGTCATACCATCTCATTCCAAATCAAATATCTTGAAAATCCAAAAAAATTAAAAATCTGTCAAAAATCCTAAAAACATCACAAAATCAAAACCAAAACATCAAAATCAAAAACCAAAAACATCATAAAATCTATCAAAATCCAAAAACATCAAAAAATCCATCAAAATCCAAAAACATCAGAAAAATTAAAACTAAAAACATCAAAAATCAGAAAAATCCATGCAAAAAACATTCATAAAATTGAAAACACAAAATAGAGTCTACATCAGTCAAAAGTGGAGTCTGTGTCAGTCGAACTACGTGGTCTCTGCGTGTATAACGTAGGCAAGACTAATCTTTGATCAGTCCCCGAGACCCCTAGGATAGGTCTTTAGGTCACATCATTTGGTCAAACGTTTGGGAAAATCATGCACACATCAACACACACATCTCAACATTGATGATCTAATCTCAATAATGATTTGAAAATACATTAAGTAGAATTTGAATTGTTGTGCTTTTTATCATTTGATATCATTTCTTTGGAGCAACTCAATGATGTATTGAACTAGAGAAGTAAGGAAGAAGAATGATACCTTTTTCTTTGTTTGCTATTTGTGAGTTAGTCATTATTATTTTGTGAATTGTCACGGGAAGTGCTCTACCAAGTATCATGGATGACATTCCGATTCACTTAAGAAAATGATTAATTCTTGTTTGTTTACGCAAGAAATGCTCAGGTCATCATTTGTCTATCTTATACCATGATGCTTGTGTTCGCTTGCAAAATCAAAAATCATGAAAGAAATACTCAGGTCATCATTGGTCTATCTCATATCATTGATGCTTGTATTCGCTTTCAACATTTTAAAATAAAGCTCAGTGATGATACAAAGCAGAATAAAATGATTATTGAAATGACACTTAGATTTTCATTGATAAAATAGGCATTTGCATGGTTAACATAGATTGCATTCATAATAATACATCTGCAGAGTACTAGTAGCACAAGTTACAATGATTCATTCACAAATGATGTTATCTTTTCTTATTTAAGACTAAGTATACTTGACACATGCAATTTTCATAATCAACATGCATATAGGATCATCTCTTCATCTCATCATAAATTCACAATAAAAAATCTCATTTCGTGATATCATATACACATTATGTTACACCATTCATCATTACGTTCACATCATCACATTATAGCATTACATCTCATCTATCATTACATACTCATACATCATTATATTTTATTTACATTTCCATTCATCATCCCTTTACATTTCATTTACATTTACATTTACCATCACATTTATCATTCATCATTCATTTCACTTATCATTCATATCTATCATTACGTTTACATCATCACATTATTGCATTCCATCTCATCTATCATTACATATCCATACATCATTACATTCACATTTCCATTCATCATCCATTTACATTTCATTTACATTTTCATTTACCATCACATTTATCATTCATCATTCATTTCACTTATCATTCATATCTATCATTACATTTACATCATCACATTACTACTATCCATCTCATCTATCATTACATATTCATACATCATTACATTTCATTTACATTTTATCATTCATCATTACATTTTTACATACCATTTACAATTCATTACATCATTTCATTTATCACTTATCACATATTCATTTATCACTATCATTACATTTCCATACATCATTACATTAACATCACGTTTTATCTATCATACATTACATCTCATTAAGAAAAGAAATACATCATCAGTATCATTTCACATCATCATTACTGCATCCATCACATCAATACATCATAAAATCAATGCATCCATCACATCAATACATCATAAAATCAATGCATCCATCACATAAAACACATAAAATCATGTCATAAATCAATCGAACCGCTCCACATATATATCTCATCAAGTGAAAAGTATACAATGAAGTCTGAAAAGAATGAAAATAACATCATGTCAAAAAATGGCTGTATCAATCTCTCAATGGGTACACATATAATCTCAAGTAGTACTCCCACCAGAAGGAGCAGGTCTAGCACCAGTATCGGTACCACCACCAGACGTCCCAGGATCTCTCGGATCTCTCGAAAGAGGCTGTGTCACACCTCTACTCACTGTCCTCGATCGATTCCTCTCTGAGCGCGACTGAGCATAGCTGACTCTCTGCTCTAGGGGGCAAAGCTCATGGTAACGGCTCCGGTAGAACTCAATCTCAGCACCTGCCTGCATGGCCTCTCGCATATAATCCGCTACAGAAGTCCCATCTGCCACTCTCTATAACCTCTCTGCAGTCGCCTGTGTTGTCTCAGCTGTTCGTCTAATGGTATCCCGCTCTGCAGTCAAGGCTGCGATCTGTGCCTGGGCTGTGGACAACTGTGCTCGTAAACCTGTCACCTGAGCCTGTGCGATCACTGCTGCCTGTAAAGCCCCATCTCTCTCACTAATCAGAGATGTGATATGGGTCTGAGCAGTAGCTAGCTGTGCCTGCGTCTGAGCCTGAGTCTGAGCTAATAAACCCTGCACTTGTGCTAACTGTCCCTACAATGTCTGCACCTGCACCTGTAAACCCACAATCTCTAAGGGATCTGCTGATGAAGACATAACAGCCTGCCTCTTATGAGGCGCACTAGAGGATGGCTCTGATGAAACTGCTACACTCGGACCCCTCCCATCTCCGCCATCATCGTCACTGCTATCATCACTACTATCAGAGCTCTCATCACTATCGGTCTCCGAGCTGCTCTCCACGTCCACATCAACATCCTCCTCTCTACCCCGTCTCTGACCAACCTGAACACCCCCTGCTGGTGCTACTGCTGGTGCTGCTGGTGCTACTGCTGGTGCTACCACTGGTACAGGTGCTGGCTCATCTGGAATAGTAATCCGTGGAGGAGGATGTAGAGCCAGATACTCTCCATACTCAGGAGTAATAGGCGCCTCGACAATATCCCACCGAAAATCCCATGCTGATGGCTATAGAGCACGGTAAGCCTCAACAAGTGCCCCGTAAAGCAAGCTGGGACCCCAATCAGGAACATCAATTCGTCGCCGTCCATAATGTGCTACACCCAATAGCATGCACTGCACAATACTATACTGTCTGTACACACGACGAAACAGGAACCGCTCCAAAACCCTGGGGCTCTTCCCGATCAAATACATAGAATCGGACAAGAACCCCAACTCAATATCATCGTCGTCCCAGGCATCATAGTCTAGGTATGGATGCCAGGTCACTGCCTCTATATCATCAACGATCCATCTCCAATACTCAAGCTTACCCATCATATGCTGGGTAGGCCTGCCTCTATATCGAAATACATATGGCCTCGTCGCTGGTCTGGCCAACACTGGTACGGGACACGTAACAGCAATATGCTCCCAGGCCCATACCTGGAGAAGGGTAGCCCCTGTAGATAAACTACTACCGCTAAGATATACTATCCAATGCAAATCATGATATAACTGGGCAAGCATGCACATGCCCCATGCATATCTCGTCCTATGGACCACCAAGCCCTCTAGCACACGACCCCATCCAAGCGATAGACCCTTTGACCTCTTATCAGGACAAAGGAATCCACCAATGAAACCCGCCAAAACTGAAGGAAGAGGAGCATATGACTCATATATATCTATTCATGGGATCCACTCTCCTACAATGTGGGGATCCTGAAAGGCTCTCTGCATGGCCTCTACACCGCCAACCTCCTCTGAATCATGAACCATGATCTCACCAACAAAGGGAATACGAAGAATACGCCATACATCCTCTGGCGTCACGGTCATCTCGCCAGTAGGTAGGTGAAAGGTGTTGTGGTCACTATGCCACCGCTCTGCCAAAGCTGTCAGTAGACCCCTATTGAGTCTAATATGGGGCATGTCAAGTAAAGTCGCCAAACCACAAGCAGTAATATGCTGTCTCTCATCAGGTGACAGTCTCGGTATCATATCAAACGGCCACGGGAACTGCTCTCGCACCTGGATGACATCTAACTGCTCCTATACTCATACAAAACAAAACATTTTAATCAGAATATCACAAGATCATCAAATTTTCTAAAACATTGTGCTTTTACCTATCAACCTATCAAATCATCAGGGAACCCTCATCTATCAATTGGGTTCAATTATTCAGAATGCATAATTATTCCTCGCCTATCATGAGGGTAATTATTATCAATCAATAGATCTCGCTCATCATGAGATCAATTCCCACATATTTTAGTCAAAATCAAACTAAAATAGATGGAATCAAAAACAAATCGACGAAAATCAAATCGCACAATGCTACATCAATCTATACCAAAAGCGCTACAAAATCAACCTAACGTGCTAAAATTTCTGGCGCGCTACAAAACTCACCAGGCGCGCTACAGATCTAACCCTGCGTGCTAAAATATCTGGCGCGCTACAAAATTTCACTGACGTGCTACACAACTGACCTTGCGCGCTAAAAATTCTGACGCGCTACAGAACTTACTAGATGTGCTACGCTATTGACCAGACGCGCTAAAACTATGACGCGCTACAAAAAAACACGGGCACGCTACACCGCGTTCAACGCGCGCTAAAACTCTAAAAACATGCAAAAAACATCAAAAATAAAGGCACAAATTTCGAGGACAAGTTGAGGTACATACCAGAGGTCCATAGTCAGCTGGACGCTGATGACGGCGCACACGCTCAAGTCGGTGGGTGTGGTATGGGATCGACATCCTAGCTCTGAATACTCTAGAGGGTCTCTATCTCATGGTTGTCAAAGTCAATGCACAAATGACTTTTGAAAATGACCTTTGGAGCATTTATAGGCTATTTTTGGGGGATTTTAATGGGATTTATTTATTCTTGTCAATCACTGGGGCATTTACAATCTTGTCAGGAGATAAATTGTTTCTTCATCAATTCATCATCAAACCATCATAAAAATTCAAAATTTTTAAAAATTCATAAAAAATCCAAAATTCATCAATTTATCTCCCGAGGGGGCATATATCATTATCATTTCGGAATTCAACATCTGGGGCAAGTCTGGGGCATGCTTTGAAACCTTCCGTCAATACTGGCAGCTGAAGCAAAATCATTCTTTGAAGCACTGTGTAAACACATCACTTCAAAGAGGGGCAAAATGTAGACACCTAAAAATGGTCTGGAGAATCTAATTAATTGAATACGACTTATTTGATTAATTAATCTTAAATTTTTCTACTTAGTAAATAAATAGAAATATTTATTTATATTAAGTTCATTTATAATTCTTCTATTTTCCTCTCCTAATTAAATAAACAAAATTAAAAACTTTGTTTTATTTAATTATTATCATTTTCATCATATTATTTCTCTCTTAATTAAATAAACAAAATTAAAAACTTTGTTTTATTTAATTATTATCATTATTACTTCTATCTTAAAATTAAATACACAATTTAAATAATTTGTGTTATTTAAAATCACATTTCTTCTTAATTAAATAAAGATTGCTAAAAATCTTTTATTTAATTATCATTCTCCTTTTAATTTAATAAAACAAACCCTATAGTTTGATTTATTAAATTATTTATTCCTCCTTTTGCTAAATTTAAATAAATTAAAAATATTTAAATTTATGCATAAAATTTGCACTATTCACTCACCAATAAATATTTATTTCTCACCAATCAAATTAATGGCACTGCCATTCACGGGAAAAGCTTCAGGGAAAATTTGTAGGAAGTTCTCTCAACAACCTTCCACCCACCTTCCCTCTTATCTTGCCTGGTGTTTTCATGGGGAGAAACCATTCTCCATGATCAGCTCCTTCTTCTCATCCCATGCCTTTGGATTCTCCAGAGAAAATCACAGCCCCTCATCCCGGTTTCTTGTGCAACTGTGCTGTCGGGAAAGCTATAAATACAGCTCTTGGGCTACACAAAAAGGATCCCCAACTTATGCAATTTTACTCTACAGGTTTCCAGACATTCAAGCATTCAAGCAATCAAGTTTTAGGATCAATCCATCAAGCTTTTCTTCAGCATTTCATAGTTTTAATCATGGCTGTTTACAGTAGTTTAATTCTCATTTTAGAATCATCTTAGTTGCATTATAGACTCACAATAGCTTAATTCTCATTCTCTAAGTGTCACTTAATAGTTTAATTAGCTTATGAATCTGAGAGCTAAGTAAATTAGAGAAAGTCTTTAGAGTTAGAGAGCAATAGGATAAATTTCTGTAGATTTTGTAGTTTAATTTAGTTTAAATTTCTTAATCTTAGATGCAATATCTTATTTAGAAGCGTAGATGCATAGTTTAATTTGTTTCCCCCATTCTACCGCT
>VDFB02383278.1:0-15059 GCA_007258455.2 Sequoia sempervirens | reverse complement strand
GCACAAGCATATCTTCAACCATGAATAAAATATGGAGCACAATAGTGAACACGCCTCTGTCACACTACACTCTTTTATTCAAAATTTCTTAAAAACACTTGGAAACCAAGTGAACTAGTTGTATTAAAAAAACCACAAACACCTTCTCAAAATATATACAACACTGGCAGTCACCTCTCTCAATGTCAACACAACACAGTGTCCTTATCGAGACCATATAATGAATGACAAAGATTGAAAACTAGTGAAAAATCTTGAACAAAACTATGTGGTTGCTCCATATAAATATCCTCATGAAGATCACTATGAAGGAAAGCACTCTTCACATCCATCTGGTATATTTTCCATCCTTATGAAGTTTAAGGGAAAGTATAAGGAAAATAAAATTAATCTTGGAAACATTGGAAAAGGTCTTAGAATAGTAAATGCCTTTTGTACATGTATCGAATGTGGAGAAATTCAATGTCAACACAAACCTTAATGAGACGATTTACATTCAAAGTTTGATTAAGTAAACTACTCTATTTGTAATACAATCAAACCTTTGAAATACGTATCATTGTCCTCTATTTCTCGAGATTTATTAAACTATTTGGCCCTCATATTTCTATGGGCACAATAGTTGTTAATTTGACTACCTAGAAAACGAGATTTGATGCTTAATATGCAAGCTAAGATGATTCCTATGTGCAAACATGTGCTGGAAGGATTAGTGGTATGCTTCTAAATGAAACAATATGATGGAATTGATGATGAATATGATGATAAATGAAGGATGATGTTGATGATAAATGAGCACGTGGAGATGAGTGAGATGATATGAAACTATAGTGAACTATCCTTGATTTTGCATATGATCAAATGCAAACATAAAAAAAACTAACCTAAAATGAAACTATGATGCAATGGGGATGATAAAATGCAACTATGAAGCAATTAAGTAAATCTAAAATGAGAATGCAAAGTAACACATGATATGAAAAATAGTTATAAGAATCCATGAAAGCTCCAAGCTCCTAAGATAAACCTGCATAGTAACTTTTCTCAAATTGGGGATGATAAATGCAAAGGAAAGAGGGTGTATTTATAGGGTTTCTCAAGCATTTTGTGAGGTGGCACCTATCAACGGTCTAGATTCGAAGGATAAATAATAGACAGTAGAGATGGAAGGAATTAGGATGTTGTCCCCTTGACCAAGGACAACATGCCATGTGTGCGGAGAGAATCCCTTGACCAATTGGAAACATTCCAAAAGGATGGGAGACCCAAGTGTGTGAAACAAATACCCATGTGCTCTAAATTTGTTGGAAGTGTGGGGGAATAAAGCCATGTGCCTTTTCTCTTTGGTGGAAGTGTGTGAGGATAATTCTAATTAATAATTAGGCTTTATTTATTTTCATGTGACCTTTGTGAGGTGGCACAAGAAAATGTAGTAGACATCTGCTCTAATTCTTAACCAGGATTAAGGAAGATTAATTAAATAAACACATTTAGGGTATTTTGTTTATTTAATTATTTAGAAGAATATGATTTTGGAGAATTAAAAGAAGAGTGAACAATATAAATAAATTAAGACCTTATTTATATGTAGTTGAAGGATTAATCAAATAGGTTGTATTTAATTAATTGAATATGATGACCATTTTTAGGTGTATACACCTTTTACCTAAGAGAAACCCTTTGTAATAAGATGAGTCTTAAAATTTTTAATGGAACCATTTGTAGAATATTTGGTATAGTACACATGTTGTAAAGATGGTTGTTGTTGCACCAAAATATTGACCTCTTAATGCTCAATACAACTGCTAGAGTTAATGAATCCATGAGAGATGGTTAAGTCATGTCACAAACCTGAGCGTTGCATTGCACAACACAAGGAGACCAAGGGAACAAACCCTTTAAAAATCCCCCTAGTGTAAGTGAGGGGTTTGAAATCGTGACCTAGGCTCTAATACCAATTTTTCCAAAGATGGTTGTTGTTGCACCAAAAGATTGATATGTTAATGCCTAATACAACTGCCAGAGTTAATGAATCCATGAGAGGTGGTTAATCCATGTCACAAACCTGAGTGTTGTGTTTCATAGCACAAGGAGACCAAGGGCACACACCTTGCAACAACACCCACTTGCACCAAACCAAATTTCTTCCCTTAGGAAGAGGAACAAGATCCCATGTATTATTCTTCATCAATGAAGAATACTCATATGTCAAAGCACTATGCCACTCAAGAATATCAACCACCTTTGATTTTTTTTAGGACCATAAAAAATGACATTTCACAAAATACTAACACTTGATGTTTTTGCACAAGTATGATGGGATTTTAAAGGATTTCCTACCAAATATACAACTGTATGAATAGTATTGTTGGCACACTTGGGTAATGGTGAAATATTTGGAGGTGGGGGGAGAGCTAGAGAATCATCCCCATCCTTGAGAGATAAGAAATCCTTAAAAAATGAAGAGTAGTAGGTAGTGAGGGAGAAGCTGGTGATGAAGAATCCATCTGAGGAAAGTGCTCATCAAACTAGATATCCCACCTAAATAAGACACCTCTAGAATCTAGATCAAAGAAACCATACACCTTAACATCCTCATAGTAGCTAACAAATAAAAGTGGTTAGATTTTCCTCTCCATGATTTTTCATTGAGCTTTAGAAATGGATGTCCAAGCCTCACTACCAAATATTTTGAATGAAGATACATTGGGCTTGACATTAGACTGAGCATCAAGTGTCATGAGTCATATGTTGCAATACCTTATGAGGCATACAATTGTGGATATAATTGGAAAAATTAATTACTTCAACCCAAAAAGAAGAATCCATATCTCATGACCAAATTATATAGCTAGCTATCTCCTGTAAAATTTTGTTCTTTCAATCAAAAACACCATTCTACTGAGGGGTGTATGGAGTTGTAAGTTGATGTTATAGACCATGCTTAGTACTAAAGTCCTTGAAAGTTTGATTGAAATTTTACCCCCATTGTGTATGCATATTCGTTTGATAGAAAGAGTAGATTGCTTCTCCATAAATTCCTTAAAGATCTTGAAAGAATCAAAGAAATCATTCTTGTACTTAAAAAAGTACACCCATATACATCTGGAGAAGTCATCAATAAATGTGAGCACACATTTATCCCCTAAAATGAAGAAGTTTGAAATGACATGAGCTCACTATATACCAACTCTATGCGTGCCTTAGCACGTATAGCTCTACCCATAATAAAATAATCCTAGTGATGTTTACCAATGGCACAACCTTGATAAACACCATTGATACATTAAATCTTGGGGAGACCTAACACCAATTCCTATATACTCATTTGTTGTAATTTTTATTTGAATGATTAAAATGCTCATGTTAAAGGTTACTCATAGTTTCTATATGTGCTTTGAATGATGAACTTGAACTAGCTAAACTCTTGAAACCATCAAATCAATATAAATGAGAGGAAGAATCAACACTCCTAGTAGCCACAATAATATCAAGATCATGAAGGTCACAAATGAATCCATCATGTAGGGAAAACTCAACTGTCCTATTGGTGCTAGATTAAAAAATTTGATACATTGAAATAAGGTTGGTGGATATATTAGGAACAATAAGAACATCCTGAAGAAAACCAACCTCAAGTGGAACAATACATGTGTTAGAACATAATTTTATGAGGGGTCATACCCTTATAATAGGTATATAATGTACTAATATAGGGTTATTAAACCTTATATACTAGCATACATATATTAAATATTAATATATATAAAATACGCCAATAGTTATCTTTTCTTGAGGCGCCCATTTTCATCAACTTATTCAAAACAACAGTAAAATTTTCATATGCTATAACTATTTCAATCAATCAAATAATATATGAGAAAAATAAATCAGGTGGAAAGACTCAATAGTGAAATAAACCCCTAAAATACTTAATAGCGCATTAGTGAAATAAAGCCAGAAAAGACTCAATAGCACATTAGAGGTTAAATGCAAAGATGCTTAGTTGTCTTATGAGTTCCTCGTGAAATTCGAATTGACTAATTTTAATTATAATTTGATTTTCAATACATATGTCCAATTTCTTCTTTAAAAAAATGTGATACAATTGTCAATTAAGATAAGATCAAATATTAAATTTATGTATTTTCTTCACAAAGATAAAAGATAAGGTAACCAAACCCTAGTTTTGATTCTAGCGTGCATATTAAGAAAATATAACCTTGCCAAGTTCCACATCAAATGAGCCCTAGCAAGTCCAATAGACTCAACTTGGGAGACTTTCCATCCCACTCAATAATAAAACAACCACAAATAAAAAGCAATAGACCTTACGACTCCTTGAATCTTTGTTTTGTTTTACTGCAACAACATATTATAACAATGTAATTGGTTTCAATAGGACTAAAGCCAAATTTGTGATAGCTAAATCCAAGTGAACCCAACCCCAAGAGAATAAAGCCAAACCTGTAACCACGAAGTTTTGAAACGGTTATGATTCAACAACCTCTTTTAATAGAGGTCTTCATGAATTCAAAGATAAGAATATCTAAAGAAAGTTGTAAATAAAACAAATTTAAAACTGCTTTAAAAACAAAGCAAAAAAATATTGAAATTTGTTATAATTGTAAGAAATATATTTGTGTTACTACTATAAATAAATGTTCACTCTAAAAACTTAAAAAATTATTACATCACACTAAGTATTTAGTTTTAATTTATTTTAATAGAGGTCTTGTGTTTTAAATGCTTTAAAACAAAACAAAAAAAACTAAAATTGTGAAAAAAAACAAAAAATAAATAAATAAATACATTAAGGAATTTATTTATAATTCTAACAAAAATATATTTATGTACTACTACAAATAAATTTTAAAATTTATTAAATAACACTAAGTATTTAGTTTTAATTTTTTTTTAATTAAATTGATTTTAAAATCTAAAAAAGCAACATTAATGCCACTTGCGTAATACGCCTCTTGACGTAACTCTCAGGTGTAATTATTTTTATTTTACTTTAATTTATCTTTTTAACATTCAAAATAAAAATAATGTATAAATATATATTATAAAATAAAAAAATGTAATACCCCTCATGCTACTATTTGAGTTTTGACATTCTCTGTGGTTTTGTTTGACACATTGTGATTTGGATGGTACTGTTGATATCATGTTGTGGTAGCATAGACTGTTACTGATTATATACTCTTATGATACCGTGGTTATTATGATGTATTTTATTATGATTGTTTGATGGAATTATTTGGAATTCAGTAGACTAGAAAATAGTAATTGATGATATTAATGCAAATGAATGTAAATTTTATAATGCTTTATATGATGATATGTTTTGGTGAGGGGACAGGTAGCATCACTCGTTCGCGAGCGCCCTGCTACACTGTGAATCCTTCTCACGATGCTTTGTAATTGATTATATGTATATATGTTGTATATCACCTTGTTGGATGCAGACCTTGCAGGAATAAGACTCGATTCCACCTATTTCGATAGGTCTGGGCGAGCATTGAACCAACCCAACGGCAGGAAGTTGAACAAAGGTGGCATGAAAAGTAACTCCGTTCCAAGGTGTCAACAGTCTTGTACCTTCTTGGTTTGTGCGTATTGGTCACATTCATTTGTGTAGTTGCATTGGTCTTTGTATGTTATTGTGATTTTATGATTTGTCTAAAGTGGTGAATGGTTTTATGTGGTAAATTAAATAATTAAGTAATTAATAAAATAAAAACATAAAATAATAATTAAGTATGGCAATGAATAAATATTAGTAGTAGTAATAAAAATATTGCATTTATTTTGTATTCTACAATGGTTGATTTTAATTGAAAGTAATTACTTAATAAAGTATTTTATATATATATATATATATTTATTTATTTAAATTAAAAGTTCATGTTTGTGGATTTAAATTAATTTAGTTTTAATCAAATACATGGAAAATAAAAATGAAATATGGAAAAGGCAACAAAAGAAATTAAGGTTAAATATTATTTGATTTTATTTCTTGAAATGTGACCTCTAGTATTCACGGGAAGAGGAATTGAAAGGATTCATGGGCATGGATTTTAAGAAGGGGTTTCTTTGTTTGAGGGGATGGTTTTTCGAATGCTGGAGAAATTTTATTTCCAATCATTTTTCTGCCTTAGTTTCTTTTTTCTGTTTTCTGGAGAAAATTGGTGAAGAGGAAGGAAGATTTGGATCTGTTGCTGGAAGATTGGCAGGAAGGAATTAGTACAGCAAGAGGATCAAAGCTTCTTCAGTTTTCTGCAAGTGAAGGACGCCAGGTTCTTTCTTTTAATTTATTTATCTTCTTTTAAAATAGGAATTGGTGCTTGTAAATGAAATTTGTATTTAGGGTTGAAAATTAAATAATTGTAGAAAGAAAAATCTATTGGGGTTATGGTTTAATCAAAGGATGTTTAACCATAAATTGGGAATTGTTATTTGATTAATGAAATTTCTGGGGTTTCTGGGTTGTGGTTGTTTATTAATAAGGGGTTTTTATTGCAATCTGGGAAATGAACAGCATTCTGTTATTTCATTTTGTTTTAAAAAAAATATATTATTGTTTTTGAGAACAATTTCCTTTCCACGAATTGCTGGTTCATATATATATACCTTATAAAATATTTTTGTTTTTATTTCAAACATGCACAGTAAATTGCATGTGTACAGTAATTCTCTGTTCCCTGTTATTGTGATATTCAAACTTATGTGTATATATATACATATATTTATATATATATATACACATATATATATTTTAAACAAATGGAGACTTGGATGGAGGTCGAGATTTATTGAAACGGTGTTATTTCTTTCCCTTCGCATTACACGGAATTCGTATGAATTTATGTTTATATATATTAGGCGTAAGGGGACATTTTCGGTGATGCCACTCTGCGTCGATCTGAAATGGCGGTCTGCTTGGTACATCACGTGATAAGAAGGGGCGCCATGCGTAATCGTAAAATTTTGCCACTCATTGTGAGGGTTTTGCTATCATTAATGTGTTGATTTAGAGATTCCACATTTTAAATTTCAATATTTTTTGCATAATTCGAATTTTTTAATGTAGCGATTTCTATATGTTAATTTAAATGTAGGATTTTTATTTAGATATATATATATGTATATATATATATATATATATATATATATATATATATATATATATATATATATATATACTCTCATATATATAACATATATATATATATATATATATATATATGTATATATATATTTATATTTATGAATATATTTATATATATATATATAGAATTAATTTATTTATTAGGATGCGATTATTATTATTTAATTAATTTCACTGTTATTTAAGAAGAATATATATATATATACTGTTTCATTTCTGATTAATAGATATTCTGTTAATTTAACTGTTAGTCAAACAAATGTATAAATAAATTCTGTTCTGTTCTGATTAAAACTATACTTTCTGTAATTTGTCTGTTATTTAGAAAATAGATATTCACATTTAGATTATGTTTCTTTTCTATTTAAAAATAAAGCAGAAATTTTTACAATGAAAATATTAGTAAAATAGAAAGAAATCTGTCTTATTGATTTGTTAAATTACAGCTTGGAAAGGATATTGTTAGCAAAAGAAAAATCCATTACGAAAGTAAAACAACATTGTTTATTTAGTATGGTTTTAGTATGACTGTATTTTAGGAATGAAATTTATTTTTGAAATCAACCTAGGAATTAATTAAGTTATCTCTTTTATTTATTAAATCTTGTTGCTTTGTTGGGTTTGGGACTTTGTTAATTCATTGATGTGGGAACCCTTTTTGTGTTAAACACTTTAGTCTTCCAGAGGATGTTGGTTTTGTTGAATTTTCATCTTGAGTTCTGTTGAGTTATGGGGTGTACCGAATTGTGAGATTATGTTATGGTATTTTATTTGCGAGATGGTTTATGCCTCGTGTATTGCTTTTGTTGTCATAGTTTGATGATCATGATTGGCATGGTACAAACCTTGTTTCCTTTTTGTTTTGGTGGGTCTCTAGGGAGAGTGGCTCCTCGTGGGGGCCGGCGCCCCGTTTAAGGGGAAGGGCTCAAGATAACCCATGAGTGAGTTAGTAATCAAGTGAAAACCTAATAATTAACCTAGGAGGGTTGGGTAGTAATATCATTACAAGATTTAAAATATGGATGCCTCGTCTTCATTAGTACTTCCATAGGCTAATGGAAGACTGAGAAGGTTGTGGTCGGCAAGGTCGTAACCTCGTCCTCTTGAGAGGTTTACGGCTCCACATTAGTCACCCTATGGAACAACGCCTCCAGTTGGGAGGAAGAGCACAGGATAGCCATAGATGGGACCGGTGCCTCCAGTTGGGAGGAAGAGCACAAGACAGCCCATGTAGGACTATCCGATGACACTCTCCCCTAGTTGCCCATGTGTTTGCGTTATTGTATTCCTCTGGAAGTGGGTTATGGGAGTTGATTTAGATTGTTGATTGAATTGATTTAAATTGATTTAAGATTATTGTTTTGATACATCTTTAGCATGCGTTGTATGATCTCATTTATATTTTATTTACGATCTTGCATCTTTATGACATTGTGATATGATGTTATTGGTTGCTCAGTTTAATTGGTGTATGGTGTGATGGATCTATGTTGGTACTTTTCGTATGGTTGTACTTTTGTTGTCATTCTTGGTCGGAGTTACTTCTCTGTCACCTCTTAGCACGGGGGTGGTCGGGTGGAACGTGCTCCGCACAACGTTGGGTTCCCCATCAGCGTTCGTGGCTTCAGTCTCATCCAGTTGAAGATTTATTCCAGTTGATCTCCTTGTATTTTGATAAGCTTGTATATTTTATTCATCACACATGTTTGGGATTCATGATGTAACTATATTGATGATGTAACATTTGAAAGATGTTGTAATATAGTTATCTACTTTGTAATTTTAATTGGCTATGTAATTTCTCATGGGTTTATCTTATGATGGAATTTATGTATGTATTTATCTAATGTTGTCATTTATAGTTCCTTTTTGATATCTTATGAGATGGTGTTTAGTAATGTCTATTTTTCGATGTGACCTCATGGGGCCCCAAAGGACATGGTTGATTATGTTGTTTGTATGAAGTATATGAGTATGTATATGATCATTTAATGTTGGTATGATGATTATTTATCTTTCTTAAAAAAAAAAATTATTTGCGTTCTTTTGTTGTTTGTTCTTTGGGGCTTGCACAACAGGCGTTACAACTTGGTATCAGAGCCAGGTTTGCACACGCTGGGGTCTCTGGGTAGTTTGTCCACTAGGTAACCTTTGCGTGTTGGCTCTTGAGCTCATGTGTACCTTTGTCTTGTTGTGTAGAAGCATGCCTAGAGGCAGAGGTAGAGGTAGAGGTAGAGGCCGAGGAAGAGGCTGAGGTGGTGGCCGTGGGGCCAACCAACCGAATCCTTCACTGCCAAGCTCTCACGGTCCTGAGTTTGAGGAGCAACATAATTCTCAGAACAATCCGTCGGGTGGTGGACCGAATCCGGAATAGCCGGGGTTGGATGGGCAGTTGCAGCATCTTTTGGGTGAGCTTCTCGATAGATTGGGCCCTAGACTTAATGGGGATCGGCCGGTTGAGAGAGAAAGAGAAAGGTCTCCAAGGCACAGGGGAGCTTCAGTTGATCAGGATGCTCTATTAGCTGGTCATATGAGGGATTTAATGAGAGCTCATCCACCTACCTTCGATGGCTCTAGAGGAGGGTTGGAAGCCGAGACCTGGTTAATTGATTTGGGCCGATGCTTCGCAATGCACCCTTACGGTAGTAATACCAAGGCACGATGTGTTGTTATGCATTTGCGGGGTTTCGCGTCCACTTGGTGGCAGCTTGAGGAACAGAAGTTGCATATGGATATCAGTATGGTCACTTGGGAATTTTTCTTGGAAAGGTTTAGGGCCCGCTTTCTCTCAGATCATTGGAGGCAGTGCAGGGCAGATGAATTCCATGATCTTAAGCAAATGGCAATGTCAGTAGAACAGTATGAACGTCGCTTCTATGAGCTGAAACAGTATGCAGGGATTAGCCATGATGAAGGGATGTTGGTTCAGCACTTTGTTCGAGGTTTGAACACACGTATCAGTGGTGGTGTAAGGGTCTTCGAACCTAAGACCATGGAAGTTGCTGTCGAGAAGGCTCGTTTGGTAGAGGAAAACTTGGCCATGGCTTTGGGTGGTCATGTAGGAGTATAGATTGGTAGTGTGCCCGCTCCTAGAGCTGTTTCGCGAGGGGGTCAGACACAGTCAACAGGACCTTCTAAGAGTCATTTTGGGCCTTCAAGAGGGGGTCAGCAGTAGCAGTCTCAATCGAAGCACAAGAATGCTACTTCTCAGCAAGGTGGTCACTTTCAGTTTCGCAAGGATCAGAACCGGAACCATACATGTTCGGGATAGCCTGCACTAAGTTTTCAGTCTACACCTAGTCGTGGGAGTTTCCAGCAATCGAATGCTCCATCTGGGGGAAGAGGTTTTGGCCGAGGTTCTGGATGTTTCTCGTGTGGGAAACAAGGGCATATTGCTAGGATGTGTCCTCAAAAGAATGCTTCAGAGTTTAGTCAGAAACCAGCTATGTCTGAGCCGACAGTGGGAGACGCAGGGAGATCTCACTGAGTCTTCGCAACAGTGGATAATCGGCAGGTGGATCATCAGAGCACCGTCACTGAAACTACAGGTTCATTACATAAGTTTAAAATTTTAGTACTTTTTTATTCTGGTGCATCTGATTCTTTTATCTCTCCTTTAGTTGTTGAGCGATGTAAACTGGGGGCAATAAGGCAAAGCGAAAAGTGGCAGGTTGAGTTAGCTTCAGGATCTAAGGTTGTGGTTGAGAAGCTTGTGCAAGGTTGTAGGTTAGAGTTAGGGGCCATGTCAACTAAGGTGGATCTCAAAATTCTTCCACTTGGTTCTTATGATGTAGTCTTGGGCATGGATTGGCTAAGCTCACATCGTGCTTTGATTGATTGCCGCCATAAAGCAGTGTGGTGTGTGGATGATTTTGGTAAAGAGGTGGAAATTGTGGGTGTTCAGAGGCCTGTCTCTTTGAGAATGATTTCAGCTATGCAGTTAAAAAGGTGTTTTCGTTAGGGTTGTCAGCTCTTTGCTGTATCGGTTAATGACCTTGAGTCGGAGGATAGTCGTGAGGTGTCTTTGAATGATTACCCTCTTCTTGCAGAATTTTTTGATGTTTTCCCTAGTGAGATACCAGGTATGCCTCCTAAGCGAGAGGTGGATTTCAGGATTGATTTGGTGCCTGGGGCTAAGCCTATTTCTAGGGCTCCTTACAGGATGACCACTTAGGAGCTCCAAGAGCTTCGTCTGCAGTTAGAAGAATTGTTAGCTAAGTGGTTTATCCGCCCTAGTGTCTCTCCATGGGGAGCACTAGTGATCTTCGTCAAAAAGAAGGATGGGTCTCTCCGCCTTTGTATCGATTATCGGAAATTGAACAAGGTAACTGTAAAGAATCGTTATCCCCTTCCCAGGATTGATGATCTCTTTGATCAGATAAAAGGGGCAAAGGTATTTTCCAAGATCGACCTTAAATCAGGGTATCATCGGTTGCGGATAGCAGAGGCCGATATTCATAAAACTGCATTTTTTACTCGGTATGGTCATTACGAGTTCACAGTGATGCCATTCGGGTTGACGAATGCACCTTCAGTCTTTATGAGTCTAATGAATGGGGTGTTTCGAACTTACTTGGATAGGTTCATCCTCGTGTTTCTTGATGATATTTTGATTTATTCTAAGTCTATGGAGGAGCATGAGGTGCACCTGAAGCAGGTTTTGCAGTGCTTAAGGGATAACCAGTTGTATGCCAATCTGGCAAAGTGTGACTTTTATAAGACTAAAGTTCAGTATTTGGGCCATGTGATTTATGAAGAGGGAATTTCTGTTGATCCTGCTAAAATCCAGGCTATCATGGATTGGCCCGTGCCCACTAGTGTCTCTGAAGTTTGCAGTTTCATGGGATTAGCTATGTATTATCGGCGGTTCGTCCAAGGTTTTTCTAGGATTGCACATCCTATCACATCACTTCAGCGGAAAGGAAAGAAATTTCTTTGGACAGAGCAGTGTCAGTTGGTGTTCCAAACCCTTAAGGAGAAACTGACTAGTGCTCCAATTTTGACAGTGCCGGATCCTTCAGGTGATTTTGTGGTTTGTACTGATGCTTCGTTGGAGGGTCTTGGAGTTGTGTTGATGCAGGATGGGAGAGTGATTGCCTATGAATCCCGGAAGTTAAAGGATCATGAACTCAATTATCCCACACATGACCTTGAGTTGGCCGCAGTTGTTCATGCTCTTGTGAGATGGAGGCACTTTTTGTTAGGGCACCGGTTTGAGTTGCATACAGATCATCGAAGTTTGCAATACATCTTCCCTCATTTGAATTTGGAGAAATGCAAAGCTGAGAGAGAGTGGATGGAATTTTTATGTAGGAAATACTTGATTTGAGTTAAAGTACTTATATTTCGAGTAAAGAAAATGTCTTAGTGGTGTGGCAGCTCTAAGTCGGCGTAGGCATGAGGTTTCTGTAATGTCTCTTGAGGTGGATTTGAAGAGTCAGATTCTCGTGGCCCTTCCCTCAGATAGTTGGTATTTAGAGGTGAAAGCTGAGGTAGAATCAGGTAGAGCTTTGGAAGGGAAATTTGCTGGTTATTCGTTAGATTCGGATGGTGCTTTGCATTTCTATGGACGGTTGTATGTACCTTCTTCTGAGGGTCTCTATACCCTGATTTTTGACGCGGAATAAAATGAAGACTTATATGACATCACGGAGTTAAAATGTATATGGATATTACGTTAAGCTCCTATTTTTGAATTAGGAATGAAGCCGGGATGCTCCTTACGACTTTATGGCCGATGTCTTAGATTTCAGTGAAGGTGAAGACATCATCATCCATTAGGGTCCTCTGACCTCACCTTGTTGAATTGGAAATGGGATGTTATTTCTATGGATTTCATCGTTGGGTTGCCTATGTCATCTAGACGGCATGATGCTATTATGGTCACAGTGGACAAATTGACTAAGGTGGCTCATTTCTCTCCTATTCGATCATCATATTTGGCGTCTTATGTTGCTAAGGTGTTCATGAATGATATAGTTAGATTGCATGGGATACCGCGGAGGATCATTTCTGACAGAGATCCGGTATTCACATCTGCATTGTGGACATCTTTACAGCAGTCTCTGGGAACGAAATTGAACTTCAGTTCTGCTTATCATCCTAAGACTGATGGTCAAACTGAGAGGGTCAACCAGGTGCTTGAGGATATGCTTCGTATGTATGTTATGGATCAGCAATCATGTTGGGAGGACTATCTGTATTTGGTTGAGTTTGCATATAACAATGGGTACCATAGCTCTATTGGTATGGCTCCTTTTCAGGCTTTGTATGGTCGTCCTTGTCGTACTCCTGCAGGTTAGGATGGGAAATTTGGAGAGGGCAGAGGTGCTTCTTGGGCTGAGAGATCTTTATAATCGTCTGAGGAGAAAAAATGATGAAAATAGAGGTACATTAAGAAGGATAACTTCTGAGTATTTTGCTTAAATATTAATTTTATTATAGTGTTACTATAATTAAATTAATTATAATTATTAATATTAGAATTTTAGTATTAATAATAAAAAAAAGTAAATCTGATATAAAATTGATTATGATATAAAAAATAAGTATTTTAGAGTGAATAAGATATCAAATCGATTTAAAACCGTTTTTAAATATGTTTTAAATCTGTTTGAAAAAACGTCTACAATGAATGTAGTTATGATAGTTGCATGTCATTTGAACATCAAATTCAAACTAAAGAGTTTTTCCTTACGTTGATTTTTTTTTTTTGATGGATGCCATTGTAATATGCCTCTTGATGTAACATATGCTATATTAAGCATATCCTATTTGAAATAATAATAATTATTAGAATTAATTAGTTATGAATGGTTATTTTGAATACGTGTGATTGACATCCCTCAAGATATTATGCCACCCTTTCTCTTATATTGTTGAGAATTTGGAGATTTTATAGTGAATTATATCACTATGCATATGAGGTATTAGTGGCCATGTGGAAGTATGTAGAGTGTCTCTAGGTTTGATCTATATTATAATAGACCATTTTTGTAAGTGTTTTCATAAAATGATTCTTTATGGTATTTCCCCATGTATATATCATTAATGTGTAAAATCTATGCTTGTATAATTCTCATTTAATTTACTTATATTCTATTTATAATGATTAGTATCCTAAGATCCTAATTTCTAGCATAGTATTAGAGCCAATTAGGTTGTGATAATCATTTACAATGTGTAAATATAATTTAATTACTTATTTTATTAAGTTGTGTGTATCATCATTTGTGGACATTAACAATAATATTTTTCAAAGATTTGTGAAAGGTGCAGATTCGTTCGAAAAAGCTTAGAATGATTTTGTTACCTTCTTAGATAGTTATATGGAATTTAAGTATTATTCATTCCAACAAGGTTAATTTTCATTACAAATATTTTCAATTACATATATATGTACAATCTAGTAATGTATGATCATTATTTTTCAGTATTATATTTTAAAATCTAACCACAATTTTGATATAACATGAAAAAAGATGAGATTTAGATAATTTGTGTTTGATTTCTCCCAAGGGATGATTTTTTTAGTGTTATAGACTATAATTATAATTCTTCAAACAACATAGAAAATATGTGCAAGTCTTACATTTTTTAAATATAAACATAAGTGTGTTGTTTGTTCTTGTTTTCCTTTTGGTCTAGAGGTAAAGAATGGGCCATTTATTCTTTATTCTAAGTTTTGCAATATCAAATTGTGAAGCAATATATAATTTGACCACACACATTTGTACTATTGACCAACTAAAAAAGGATAGTACTTTCCAACCATCCAATTATTAGATGATGTAAAGATCCACTAGCTTAGAAATTTTTAAAAGCCATAAAATAATATAAAAATATACTTATATCTTTATTAATTCATAATAGATTTTGAACCCAT
>VDFB02383276.1:0-24502 GCA_007258455.2 Sequoia sempervirens | reverse complement strand
CCCGGCTGGAAATACTCTTGGATTTAGAGTGTTACCAGTTAAGTCGTCCCTTGGGTGAGTACTTTTTCCCCAAGCCAGGCCCTCTAAGATAAACAAAAGCGAGCAAAGACAATCCGTGACTTGATCGATCTTCGATGGCACAAAGAAAGAGAATGTACGCGAAAATGCCCCTACTCACACTTGCACAAGATGTTCATTTTTTTAAGCCCAAATTTAAGTGTTTCAAAGCAATAAAATGTATTTGAGTGTTTCTCTTGCACCCTAGATCGCACGAAGCGTAAGGGGAGAGGATACGCACTCAAAAGACAAAGTCACACAATTCAAGCACTTGTTCATTTTATAGCCTTCAAAGCAATTGTGAGTTTGTTTTAAGCACCAAAGGAAAGATGGAGATCTGCCTTGTTCAATTTTAGACCAAATTGAAAAGCTAGTACGTGTCTAAGTTTCAATTTTAATCCAACTTTGAAAAAATAAAAATACAATGACCTAGTTGGCTTAAAACAGAAAATTAAAGCATGAAATGGAAGCCCTTAAGCATTAAAAAATGCTTTGTGAGTTTCAAATTTTTTTGATGCTCGATTGCCTTCAACTCTAATCTTTCTTTCGCTTGATTCCAACATTAGATTCTAATGTCAACCATTCAGCTTCTTCCTTCCTTTGCACTTGCCTCGTTTTCTTTCGCTAGCAAAGATTGTATTGGATCTTGGAGCAGAAAATCCAAATCTCAGGCAATTAATTGGGTGTTCCTTGAGCAATTGTACCACCCACGAGGCAACCGCGTCTTTTGGTTTTCTTGAATCTCTTAACTGGTGTTCACAAATTAATGTGTAGTCTGCAATAAACACGTAGTCTACAATAAAGCTAATGAAATTTCTAATATTAATATCATATCAAGTCGAAATGTATGATAGATAAAAACCCTGTTTTGAAATCTCAACATAACAGATATAATGCGTAGTTTCCCTCCTTCTAGTGCCAAATTTAGGCATCCTTTTAAAATCTGCAAACTAAACTTCAAACAAAGGGTTAGGGCCTTGCAAACTCTATCAAAATACCTCTATGAAATACATTGCAAATGCTTTCAAAATGCCACAAATGATGATAAAAAGACTAAAGCATTAAGAAAACAAAAGCAAGCTACCTATTCCATAGTTGGATTGGTGTCACATGTGCTAGTGACCCTTTCCCAACCCTTGATCAAAGCTCAAATTGAAAATTCTATGAAGATGGTGGAGTGATGATGAACAAGATCAAATCTCAAATGAAGAGAGTAACCTTGCATAAAATTGTGGATCCCCATGAATGAAGATTAAGCCTTCCTTTATAGATTTTCAAAATGCTAAGTGTTGAAGAGGGACCAATGTGGGACTAAAGATTGGACCAATGAGAATATGACACTTGTCAAATGGTGAGTGGTCAATGGTTGTGCAAGATTTGGGAAGAGTGCCCATGAGAGGGAGAATTCAAATTCAAATTTGCAATAAATTTTGAGAGGGGGACAAGAAAGAAGAGCAATAAATACCATGTTTGACTTGTCATGTTGAGGGAAAATGAGGTTTTAATAAATCAATAAAATTGATTTATTGTGCAAGTGGATAGATCTAGATAATGCAAGTGGGATGTGATTAACATTAGATTAGGATTAGATTAATTAGCTAGGATGATGATTAGGCTGATTTGACCAATTTAACTTGATTTAGGGATTTAAATCAAATCAAAGGGAGATGAATGATGATCTGAGATTTAATTAAATAAATGTTTGATTTATTTAATCAAAAAGATGATGATAGGATCAAGTTTGATTTATTTGATTTAAGTTGATGAATTTACCCTAATGAATGGATGAGTGTGATTTTGATCAAATGCATAATGCTAATTTTGCGTGTCTACAGATTCATTTATATCTCATTCAATAGTTGAGCATTAGAGCAAGGAAAGTTATTAAGTGGCAAGTTGAATTGGCCTCTAGGGAAAAGGTAGCAGTTGAGTCACTCGTTTAGGTTTGTAGTTTGAAAATTGGGTCACTTGTGACTACGGTGGACCTCTAAATCCTACCTCTTGGATCATATGATTTTGTTTTGGGTATGGACTTGTTGAGTGCTCACCGAGCTATAATTGATTGTCATCACAAGGCTATGTGTTGTGTGGATGATTCATGGAATGAGGTTGACATTGTTGGAATACAGAGACCTATCTCACTACAGATGATCTTGGCCATGCAATTCAAGAGATTTTTATGTTAGGGTTGTTAGTTGTTTGTTGTATCAATCAATGACTTGGATTTGGGGGAGATTCAAGAGGTGTCATTAGACTACTATCCTCTCCTCAAGGAGTTCTTAGATGTTTTTCCAAGTGAAATTTTTAGGATACCTCCAAAGCATGACATCAACTTCAGAATTGACCTTATATATGGAGATAAACCTATATCTTAGGCTCCATACTAGATGACAACACAGGAATTTTAGGAGATCCATTTTCAATTGGGGGAGCTATTAGAAAAAGGGTTCATTCATCCTAGTGTTTCCCCTTGGGGAGATCCAGTAATAATCATGAAGAAGAAGGATGGTTCACTATGTTTGTGCATTGATTACATACAACCTAATTAAGTGATGGTGAAGAATGGGTACCCTTTGTTGAGAATTGATGACTTGTTTGATCAAATAAATGGGGATCAAGTATTCTCCAAGACTGATCTTAAGTCTGAATACCATCAATTGCAGATAGTCGAAGTTGATATACACAAAACTACATTTTGTACTCGTTACAAGCATTATCAATTCACTATTATGTCATTTGGGTGGAAAAATGCAGGTATCAGTTTTCATGAGTCTGATGAATGGAGTTTTCTAAACCTACTTGGATAGATGTGTTCTCATTTTCCTTGATGATATCTTGATCTACTTGAAAAAAATGGAGTAACATGAGGAACACTTGAGACAGGTGTTGAAGTTTTTCAGGGAAAAAGATTTGTATGCTAATCTGGCCAAGTGTGAGTTCTTAAATACTAAATTAAAATACTTGAGTCACATCATCTTTGGTGAAGGTATCACTATGGATCCTTCAAAGATCCAAGCCATTGATGATTGGCCAACACCCAAGAATGTTCTTGAGATTCACAATTTTATAGGTTTAGCGGGCTACTATTGGTGGTTCATTCAAGGTTTTTTGAGGATTGCATATCCCATCACTTCTCTTCAGAGGAAATAGAAGAAATTCATTTGGTCAGAATAGTGTTCGTTAGCTTTCTAAACCCTTAAGGAAAATTTGACCAGCACAAGGATCCTAGAAGTTCTTGATCCTACTGGGGATTTCGTGGTGTGTACTGATGCTTCCTTGGAAGGCTTAGGAGTTGTTTTGATGCAAGAAGGTTGTGTGATTGCATATGAGCTCAAGGATCATGAGCTGAAGTACACCACGCATGATTTGGAGTTAGCCATAGTTGTGCATGCCCTTGTGAGATGGAGTCACTTCTTATTAGGACATCAGTTCAAGCTTCATAGCAATCATCACAACTTATAGTATATCTTTATGCAGCCAAACTTGAATGCTAGGAAAATAAGATGGAATTTCTTTGCAAATATGATTTCAAGGTTAAGTACATCTAGGGAAAGGAAAATGTAGTGTAAAATGCTCTAATTCATAAAAGACATGAGATATTTGTAGTGACTCTTGATGTAGATTTGAGGAGCCAGATCCTCATATCACTTCCCATAGATAGCTGGTATTAGGAAGTGAAGATATAAATTGAGTTAAATAGAGCTGTGGAAGGAAAATTTGTAGGTTGCTCATTGGAATTAGATGGTTCTTTGTATTATTTGGGTTGTATGTATGTACCTCCTATAGGAGGTCTTCGTACCCTAATTATGACTGAGGCACATCAAACTCCCTATTCTACTCATCCAGGAGTTAAGAAGATGTATGTGGACCTCTGTTCACTATACTTTGGGCTGGCATGAAGAGGGATACTGCAAATTTTTTGTTGAGATGTTTGGAATTTTAGAGAGTTCAGGAAGAACACCAGCATCCCATAGGCCTTCTATAGCCTCATCTCATTCCAGAGTATAGTGAACTAGCCAAAATATTCATCAAATACATTGTTTGACTACACATAATTTTGTGAAGGATTATTTCTGATAGAGATCCAGTTTTCACTTTTGCATTTAGGACATCCTTTGAGTGTGCCTTAGGGACCCAGTTGAACTTCAATTTTGTATACCATCCAGAAATAGATGGTCAAACTAAGAGGTTCAACCAGGTTCTTGAGGACATGCTATGTATGTACGTGATGGATCAATAGTTGCGTTGGGAGGAATATTTACATCTAGTGGAGCTTTCCTACAACAATGGATATCATAGCTCAATTGGCATGCCTCCCTTTTAGGCATTGTATGGAAATCCTTGTCGGACCCCGTTAAGTTGGGTCCATCTTGAGGATAGAGTTCTCATTGGACCCAAAATGCTTCAGGATATGGAGCAATAGGTTGCTCACATTTCAGAGCATTTACTAGCAGCTCAAGACATGTAAAAGAAGTACGTTGATGCAAATAGGTTCGATCATCAATATTTTGTTGGTGATTGGGTCTTCCTGTGAGTGCATCTACGAAAGAGTTCAATCTATTATGGGAAAGTCTCTATGCTCACACCTCATTTTGTGGGACCATTTGAAGTATTGGAGACAATTTTCCCCATTTCTTATCGCCTAGCATTGTTGCCTAGTCTATCATGCATACACGATGTGTTTAAGGTTTCTATACTTAAGCCTTATTATCCAAATGTTTCTCATGTGCTTGATTGGAATGCACTATAGTTTGAGGATGGGAAAACGGAAATAAATCCTGTGGTCATTCTACAGCATAGGAGACTCACTCTCAGGGGAAAAGAAATTGAATAGGTGTGGGTCCAATGGGACCCTAATGATGAGACTTCAATGACATGGGAGGATGCTTCCTACATTAGAGTCATTTCCTTACTTGTGTAGATTGGAAATCTAGTTTGTTTGGATGCTCATGATATTGTTTATGATGTTGAGGACATAATTATACATGGTGTTTTTCTTTATTTGGTTATGTTATTATTTTCATGTGGTACTATGTTGTGATGTTATAGCTTAATTCTTAGTTCTAGACATTTATGATGATGTGTTTCTAGTTGAGTATCAGTGAAAGGATGGTGTAAAATCGCTCTTTCACGAGAACCCTACTATGTCACGACTATCTTTCACAGTGTGCTTGTAACTGGAGATTTATATGTTACTTGACATTGGTTTTATGTAGGATGCAGGTACTTGGCATTGACTCCACTTGCATCATCAGGTCTAAGAGTTCCCTATGATCCCAATGGGTATGAAGTTGAAAATGGAGTTGATAAGAAATTCCCCATATGATTTTTCCACCACTTCATTGTTTCTAGAAGTGTTGTTCGTCTACAAACCTGTCTTCGTTATGGTATCATCTCGTTTGGTGTCTTTTATGTTAATCATTTAATTAATGTTGTTTTAATTTAATGGTGTAGTTGTTGTTATTGGGGTGTTAAGTTCATTGTTGTTCAAGTACTTGGTTAATTTAATGATGTTCAAAATTATTATGTTGATTTGGTTAATGCTTCAATTAAATTATTAAATTTGGATTGTTAAATTAGTATATGAATGTTGTTAATTATTTAGTTATTAAATAAATTTGTGAATTTAATGATTCGATAATATAAATTTATGTACTTTTGTTAAGGTGGAATATTTTAATGTTGGCAGCGTAGGAATGTAGGTTTAAAGAAATTGTAATGATTTTTAAAAAAATTATCATGCTCTCCACGGACCTATCCGTAGCAGCCCAAAGGTTGTTGTACGCAACACATGGAGGTTTCTCTTTGATTTTAGGTTATTATATATATATGTGTGTGTGTGTGTGTGTCTCCATGGACCTATGCGTAGCAGCCCAAAGGTTGTTGTATGCAACACATGGAGGTTTCTCTTTGATTTTAGGTTATTATATATATATGTGTGTGTGTGTGTGTGTGTGGGTGTGTCCATTGAATTTGTGGTTTATTGAATTTCTTTATGACTGTGTTAAATAAAAGAAATAGCAGAAAACAATTATACTAAATGTATATAGTAGTTATTCTAAAATGGATTTACGTTGTTAATTTGTGACTTATAATGTGTGCTGAGAAAATGGCCCCTTGTCATTTGCATGGCCTTTTAGGTCTTGTTTCATGGTTTTGGAACTATGTTGCTTTTATTTTATGTTGCAACATGGCTTGAACATGCTTACTTACGTATTAAAACTCAAAGAACGACATATTTTTAAGGTGTTGTCAAGTGTTGTAAGACATTTCTACATTCTTCTAGACTCTATTAATTACAATTCACCTAAAAATCATGTTTTCATTCATCAAGAAGTCCTATTTTGAAGTGGTGTAAAGTCTTGTAACAAGATTTCATGCTTTTCTAGGCACATCTTGACTATTTATCCTTTTCACATGTTTTATTTGGCCCCTTTATGCTTTCATATGCTTAATTAAGTGTATTTTTTAGTATTATCCCGAAAAACAACATTAAATACAACATATTTCTTGACACTTTTTTTAGGTCCTATGTGGGACCCATTCGCCATGGGTGGCGAATGAGTCCTCCTTGGCCCCAAATTCAAAATATTTTAAATTTCCTTTTAGGATTTTATTCAAAAACACTTGATGTCAGCCTGTGATGAGGTATGAATGGGTAACTAAGGCACAAATGTGTATAAATAAGTGATTTTCACCTCATTTTACATCTCCTATAATCTACTCACTCATTCAAGCATTTCATCTCATATTTCAAGCATTCAAGCATTTTACAACATCCTTTCAAGCGCTATTCACGCACTTTGAAGCAGCCATTGAAATTACTTCAAACTTGCATCATCAAGGGTTTGGTAAGTTGATAGCAATTGCATGTTGTTAGTTTATTATTCTTTTGCATTTCATTATTTTATTAGAGGTTTGATTACCAAAATTGGGTTTGACCAAGGAAAACCCCTATTCACTAAACTTAAACCATTTTTCCTCTATTGCATGCTTGTTTGTAGACATATAGGTATGCAGATTTGACAAGATTTTTGGTGTTGAAAATTGGTTTACAAGTCAACTAGGTGCTTCAAGTCAACTTAAGTATATTTCAAGCTTGGAGAAGGTTTTATGTTCGTTTTTTGAATAATTGACTTCGGCAACCCGACAAGTAGTGATTTCCAGATCTAGTGTTACAAAGTTGTCTCCTAATTTTTAAAAAAATTGGGAGAGGACTAATTCTCCATTTTTTGTGAATGAGCCCCACCTTAGGACTGAAAATCTAAATTTTTTCAGATTCTCAATCCCAACAGACAAAAACCTGCTTCCAATAGTTTTTCACATGGAGGACTAATTAGCCACCCTAGGTGAATGAGTCCCACTGTGAAAAATCAATAATTTTAATTAGTATTAAGAAAAATCCATATTCATCACACTTCATCTAGGTGCACTCAGATTCATCATGTTCCTTTTTGTTCTGCATAATTAATATTAGTCAATTTCATTTATTTAACTTCATTTAGGTTAGACAACATCACACATAACATTATTTGAATGAACTAGTTTGCATTTTTGGCCTAATTCTCTCCTTTTAGGTGAAAAACCCTAGAAGAGTTAGAGAAGTCCTAAGAGAAAAAAATCAAGGGTTCATTTTGGTGAACCCGACTTTTGAGCAATTTTTATTTTTCATTTCATTTACATATTGCATCGTATTTTTCATTTGCATTAACATTCAATAAGTACTTTTTTTTTGGCATTTTAGGACATTTTATCTTGCATTAGTGAAAGCTTCATTTAGATTTCATTTTTGCATTGCATCTCATTGAAAAAACTAAAAATATGCATTCTGCATCATTTTTTACATTCTTTAGAAAATTAAAATCATCTTAAAATTTCTAAAACAAAAAAGAAAAAAAATTACACACTGGGACTCATTCGCTACCCAGGGAAAATCAATCCCTTTGCACTTGTTAAACAAAATTTTAGCACTTTTCTGGAATTTGTCTACATTTTTTCTTATGTAGTTAGATCTTAGTTACAATTAGCATTATTTTTGTTATTTTCATTTCAAACTCTTAGATTAGTTTACATTTGCATTCACCCCTCCTTTGTGGTACTTGCATGAGTGTTTGGTTCCCCGTTGATAATACTTTGGTGAGAATAACTTCTAGAATCATGGCTTCCCAAGATATCACTTTTGTTGTTGACCTTGGGATCTCATGAGCTCCTACTCCTATTATGGAAAATGGTGCATTAGGACTCTACAATACCACTTCTACATGCCTTCACCTTTCCATCTAATGAATGTTGACAACCAAAACAACTCTCTTCCTCAAGACAAGGTCATTAGTATTCATGAAGAATTTGCACATTTACAATAAGACTTGTCACTTGAAAACATTTCCCAAACTACCATACCTGCCATTGATAATCTTCATCGTTTGATTGAAAGTGATGATGGCTTGCAAGTGATCAAGAATATTTTTGATATTTACAATAAACATTCCACTTCTAATTTACCCAATCCACAACCATTCATGTAAGCCAAGGAGGAGCTCAAGTTCCTTCCTCTTCAACCATAGCTTCCATACCAACTCATAACAATCTACAAGTCCATACAACTATCCATTAGGCTACTTCTTTCCCAATTTCCATTAGCATTCCTACTTCTCTTGTGGCATCGCAAGTCCCTTCCACCAACTTCACACCTCATAGTATTCATTTCACTTCACATCATATCACCTACACTCCATCACCATTTTCCCTTCCACCTCAACCCATATACCATGATCCCCTTCGTAGACTACTCCTTACCACCATTTCATCTATGCAACATCAACTTTCCACCATTAGCTAAGGTCAATCCACTCCACTTACATATCATGTCTGTAGTATCCCCTTATCCTTAGAAATTTTTCATACCCCAATGCAACAAGGGATAGAAATGCATCAGTTTGAGAAATATGGAGGAAAAGGAGACCCTTTCAACCATGTTAATTCCTATATAGCTTTGTGTAGTGACTTTGTCCTTGATGATAAACTATTATCCAAACTATTTCCAAGGATCTTGAATGACACTACCTTAGAATGGTTTTCCAACTTGTGTAATCATTCCATTCGTTCATTGAATGAATTGGTGGATGCTTTCATAAGTCACTTTCAAGTTCACATGACACCTAAAAATACAATGGCTAACCTTATGTGATGTAGAAAAAACAAAGATGAAAAAGTAATGGATTTTATCTCATGATACCAATCTGTGTATGCTCAAATTGATGTCAAGATTCCTGATGCACATCTACAAAAGATGTTTATCAAAAACTTGCACACACACCTTCAAGATAAATTAATAATGATGAAATTCCCTTCATTTATGCATTTATGCACAACCTTGTGTGAATACCATAATTCAGTTTCAAGTCATGATTCCAAAAACTTCTAACCAACCAGACAAACCTCAACACAACAATCAAAGCCAGAATAACCAACAAAACTTCTACAAACCAAATAGAGGTCTTTTTTCAATTTAATCCACCTCCTCAACCTCAACCGCAACCAACCCAACCTATTCCAAATCAAGTGGTATTTGTTAAAGCAACGATGCCTTATACATATGGGGACCCAAAGAGATAGTTCACTCCCCTACATGATACCCTTCATAATAAAATGAACCAATTAATTTAGCAATGCCTGCTAACTTTGCCAACCATTTGACCGCTTGATCCAAACCAACCTTTACCACCCACCTTCAAACCTAATGCTTACTGTCATTTTCAATTCCAGAATGGACATGACACTGAAGACTACACACGTCTAAAATATTTAGTTCAATACCTCATTGATTCAGGCCATCTATCCATTATGGGTGTTAATCATCAAGGAAATAAGTTTGTTGCACCCCCTAACCAAAATTTGCAAATTTTCACTAATCCCATGCCCAAACATACTACCTCCTTTTTCAAGGCTAGCGAACCTTTAGCCACTGATGTAATGACTATTGATACAAATAATGAACAACATGATACACCTCCCCCTATTACTATGGAAAGTATTATGGATGAGCTAGTAGCTATGATAGACGTTATCCCTCGTAAGGGCCAAACCACTAAATTTCTTGATATCACCTTTTCTTCTAAATATATACTACAAAAACTTCCTAATGGTCCTCTTTACATAGCTAGAAGAATCTATAATAAGCCCACTAAAGGGATATTAATAGATCTCACTTGTGGAGAGAACATGATCATAGAAGAGTTTCTAGTATTACATGAGCTATATCAAGATGAATATAATAAATCAATTGCATGGATTAAGACACATACTAGTTTTGCATGTGCCCTACGATTAGATCGATCATGCTACCCTTACAAATAGGACCTAAAAATTTGGAGGTAACATTTTCAATTCTTCCATAATCTCACCAATTTTGTTTGTGACTAGGCCACCCTTGGCTTTCCTCAATGAAAGTGGTATCATCAATTTTTCACAAGTGTTTGAAGTTTCCACATGAAAATGAGATAATCGCCATACACAATAGTGGCTTTAATCCTTTATCTTGTAAAGGTAATTTTTCCTTGGAATCCATTTGGCCTAATACACCTATAGAACCTATCACACCTCGAAACGACTTATTTTTCATTGCTTATCAAAATTTTAAAGCCAAAAAGATAGTCAAATTGTCTCTTTGTAACTCATCCCCATCCACTTCCATACCTCCTATCATAGATGAAACCATGCTTCAACCTGAGTCTGACATTGAGAAAACCATACAACCTCCTAAACAACCACCCCTTGATACTTTCCTGCCATCATTTAAATGACCAAGGGAAAATGAAATCACTCTTGTCATGCCTCCTTGCCTTAAAAAATGTATAAAGCTAAAGAGAACTAAACACAACCATGGTGATATGGAACGAAGGCGTCATTGTCATCTCCTTTCTCGTCAATCTTGCATAGAAGAAGATAAAGAAAATCAACCTTTACCTTTGACTGATGTAATAGATGACCACCCTCCTTCTCTTCACCTACCACATGACAGTCTAGTGCAACCTTCTCAAAAAATTGAACCAATCAAAAAACCTCCACTTTTGATCAATCCATTCTTAGAAATAATCCTTCATCCTCCTGTTGTCATTAATCTTGATGATGATGATGATGATGATGATGATGATGATGTGACGATTGCAAAAATAGTTGAATAAATGCATAACAATTTAAATTCTTTATTTTCATCTACAATTACCTTAAAATTAATACATCCTCTTCACCAAGTGAAGAACCTGGTATGACTCCTAGTTCGACACTTTCAATTCTTCTTTTGGATAGTCAACCACCCTCACATTACACTGAACATGATTGGGAGGTGGATGACCTGTTAGATGGTTGACTTGCATTCACCTAACTAACCTATTTTATTTTAACTTTTTTATTCTCCTTTTCATGTATGGTGTTCCCCTGAAACGTGTGTTTGATATTCCCTCTCTTCATACACTTCTTCTATTTGTATCTCTCTTCTTCTATATTTTGTATATTGTCTTTTTTGCTTCTTTTGGTTTTGTGTTTCCTTTTTTGGGATGACGCAAAGCATAGAGATGCCCTATGTCTCTTCCATGTTGACCCACAATTTCTTTGTCTTTTTCTCTTGTTGTTCTATGTTGTCCTTTTGGGGATGATGCAAGGAATTGAGAGCGAAATGTCTCCTTCATGTTGACCCAAAATCGTTTTTCATTTTCTTGTGTTTTACTTGTGTTTTCCTTTTGAGGACAATGCAAGGAATTGAGACCACAATGTCTCTTCCATGTTGACCCAAAACGGACTTTCATTTTCCTTTTTTTTTGCTCTTTGTGTCTTTCTTCTAGTTCTATGTGCTTTGGGGAATGATGATAGTTTCAAGCTCTTTCATAAAAACATTGCAGCAACGAACATACTAACCCAAAATCCATATATCCCTTATGTTTTTAGTCTGTCTTCTTTTCTGGGGGGCAACTCCCTTTCTTTTTTTTTCATTTTTTCTTGACATGACAGTACCTAACTTTGAAACATATGACTTGGCATAGAGCTTTCCAAGTTGGCTCTCATATCTTGTTTTCTTTTTGTATTCTCTTTTCTTCTCTCCTTTAAATGAATTTCTCATAAAACAATGTGTAGCAATTCCTTTAAAGTGGGGGGGATACATTATCATAATTCATTTGCATTCTTGGTTCCTAGTGCAACCTTGTCATTTATATGATGTGTTTGTCACTTTATGGATGACATTGGGTGTGATTTCCTTCATAAGTGTGATCTTTCTTAGCATATTACATTCCTCTTGATGACCTAATGTGATGCACTGCATCCCCTAAGTTGCGAATATACTATTCTTTGATTGATCCTCTCTTGAAGACATTAGACTCAATCTTCCCTATGTGACTAACCTAGCATGAACTGAACAAGAATCCTCTGAATATCTTTTACATTTTACATTTTTGCATTTTATATTTTTACCTTTTGCCACCTTGCATAACACAACTTGCATGACTGTGGTACCTTTTTATTTTTGTTCATAGCATTTTCCTTATCGCACCTTGTTAAATTTATCAATGGGTATAAATTTAATATGGTTGAGTGGGAAGACCACCTAACTACATGACTTTTCCCCATAGCCACTTTTATGTTTGGGAGTGCATACCAACTAGCATATGTATCTTACCTTTTGGGATTTCTCACCCTGTGGATAGCCTAAAGTTTCATGGCCACAGAGTGAGTACACATTCTCTTTTTCAAACAATTAGCATAGATCAAATCCACAACTAGTGGGATTGAAGATCAAAGCTTCATCTGATTCTCTCTTTCACTTGTGTGTTCCTTTTTTCTTATGCTTAGTTTTCCATGGGATGTTCATCTTGGGGGCTTGATCATCTCTCTTGATTGTTGTCATTCCATCTTGCTAATGTAAGTACATTTGAACCCTCCCCTCGATGTTCATGGCTACTTTAGTGTGCGTTTGAAGCAAGTTCATTCTCTCACTATTAAAGTGGGGGATAAATGTGTCGTAGAAAAATGGTCCCTTGTCATTTTCATGTCCTTTTATGTCTTGTTTCATGTTGTTGGATATATGTTACTTTTATTTTATATTGCAACATAGCTTTAACATGTTTATTTAGGTACTAAAATTCAAAGAACGGTGTCTTGTGAAGGTGTTGTAAAGTGTTGTAAGACATTTATACATTCTTCTAGACTCTATTAATTACAATTCACCTAAAAATAATCATTTTATTCATAACCAAGGCCTATTTTGAAGTGTTGTAAAGTCTTGTAACAAGATTTCATGCTTTTCTAGGCACACATTCACTATTTATCCTTTTTTCATGCCTTATTTGGCCCCTTTATGCTTTCATATGCTTAATTAAGTGTATTTTTTAGTATTATCCTGACAAAAAACATTAAATACAACATATTTCCTGACACTTTTTTTTAGGTCCTAGGTGGGACCCATTAACCATGGGTAGCGAATGAGGCCCCCTTGGCCCCAAATTCAAAATATTTTAAATTTCCTTTCATTATTTTATTCAAAAACACTTGATTCCATCCTGTGATGAGGTATGCATGGGTAACTAAGTCACAAGTGTGTAAAAATAAGTGATTTTCACCTCATTTTACATCTCCTACAATCTCCTCACTCATTCAAGCATTTCATCTCATATTTCAAGCATTCAAGCATTTTACAACATCCTTTCAAGTACAATTCAAGCACTTTGAAGCAGTCATTGACATTACTTTAGACTTGCATCATCAAGGGTTTGGTAAGTTGATAGAAATTGTATTTTTTAATTTTATCATTCCTTTGTATTTCATTATTTTATTAAAGGTTTGATTACCAAAATGGGTTTTGACTAAGGAAAACCCCTATTCACTAACCTTAAACCATTTTTCCCCTATTGCATGTTTGTTTGTAGACCTCGGTATGCAAATTTGACAAGCTTTTGGTGTTGAAGATTGGTTGACAAGTCAACTAGGTGCTTCAAGTCAACTTAAGTCTATTTCAAGCTTGGAGAAGGTTTTCAGTCCATTTTTTGTAGAATTGACTTCAACAACCCAACAAGCAGTGATTTCTACTTCTGGTGTTGCAAAGTTGTCTCCTAATTTTTTAGAAATTTGGGAAAGGACTGATTCACCATCTGTAGAAAATGAGTCCCACCTTATGACTAAAAATCTAAATTTTTTTAGATTCTTGATCTCGACAGACAAAAACTTGATTTTGATAGTTTTTCACGAGGAGAATTAATTCGCCACCTTGGGTGAATGAATCCCACTGTGAAAAATTAGTAATTTCAATCAGCATTCAAAACACGTGAGATTCATCACACTTCATCCAGGTGCACTCAGATTAATCCTAATCCTTTTTGGTCTGCATAATTTCTTCATTTACTTCATTCTTTACATATCACAGTGTGTTTTGAAACATAGCTTTCATTTCACTTTTTTATTCATTTTCATCCATTCATATTAGTCAATTGCATTTATTTAACTTCTGATTTTTGGCCTTGGAAGTTTTGTCAAACACTTTGCAAACAAGGGTCATATGACTAATATAACATTTCAGTTTGCCTTAATGGCTCTTTTCTTCAATTAGCATCAATGAGAATGCTTACAAATGACTCTAAATTGACTAAACAATGTTCTAACATGAATTTACAACTTACTTTGACAATATTCAATGCATATATATGATCTAATCATGAGAAATAAACACCTACAACCAACTGGTAATTTTAACAAACAGTTGGTATGCAACCTAAATGCTGTTAATAACATCTACAGCCTCTTGACATTATGACAAAAAGTTGGCATACATCCTCATACCATATCAAAAATGATCATTACAACAATATATAACCCCCAATTGATGACTCCTTATTTAAAGTCAATTCCTTCTACAATGATGATAATGCAAGTGCCAAGACTCTTGGCTTACATTCATGAATCAACTACAATGAGAAATCTGATATGCAAGACAACCACCTACAACATCTTGCAAATTATCATGAATTGATTAATGCTAAGACTTCAAATTACAATGCAATGTCTTTAATGCTAACTTGATTGTAAACACCTACAGCTGCAACTATAGAATATTACAATAATAATGCAATGGCTGATAGAGAACCTAAAAGAATGTAGATGTTTTATTTCCCACAAATAAGAGAGATATGCCTCTAATGTTGAAGCACCCAGCTATCATAAACATCAATGATGACTTCAAAATTTATTCAGATTTTATTGCAAACTCCTTGATGAAGTCGCCTTCATGAGATAGTCGTCCCTATTCACAGAAATCAGATCTCAGATTTAATTCTTGGCTATCACTAAACCCCTCCAATCTGCACTTGAAATCATCACAAGACCTCCCTGATTGGTGCACCTCTAATCCTTGTTGAAATCAAAGCACAATGAGGAAGCTATGAATAAAATCGTGCCTTCAGAATGTTGGTTGAGATGACTGTAAAATTTTCCAGAACTAATATCCCATGAGCTGAGATACAAAACGTTCCCCCAATGATCACAATTGATGGAGACTCAATGACCAAAATGCCTCCACTTAAGTCCTTCAATCGAACTAGAAAAAAACATAAGCTTCTTGGCTAAAATCGAAGTACCAAGAAGTTACAAGCAAAATCAAAACTCTGATTTCAAAATCAGATTACAAAATATGCAAATCGAGCCAATAGGATGAAGACTCCTAATGCAAAATGTCTTCAACAATTTCTTCAATTCGAATCATACAAAAACTTGGCCAAAGGCCATTAATTTTTTTAGAATGAAGCTCAAATAAAAAGTCTGAAGTAACTTCCTCCCAATTGCAATAATTCAAGTGATATTTCACACCCTCAAAATTGCTCACCAATTGAGAGTTTTCGTTCTCAACGGCCAAAGACAACTGCAGAAACCCTAGGCTCCACAACCATCCAACATCAATATCAACAACAACAAATTTGTATGATAGACAATGAGCCCTTGATGCCTATTTATTCTTTTTCCTCAATGGGTCGACCTCCTTCTAGAACTTTCCCAAGTCACCTTCTAGTATTTTATTATTTTAATATTGAACTTTATAATAATATAAAATATAATCCAACTCCTAAAGTGCAATATAATATTATAACATAAAATAAGGTTTCCAAAATTAGAAACATCCATGGTGATAATAGGAAAACCTTCATATGACCAAGAAATAAGCCAACCAATCAACTAGGTATCTGCCAAACGACCCTCTGATCAGGCCCCATTAGCCTACGAGGATCAAGAATAGGCTAATTCCTCTAAACTCCATTGCTCATGAAAAAGGGGACATTACAACTTCATTTAGGTTAGACAACATCACACATAACATTATTTCAATGAACTAGTTTTCATTTTTGGACTATTTCTCTCCTTTTAGGTGAAAAACCCTAGAAGAGTTAGAGAAGTCCTAAGAGCCAAAAATCAATGGTTCATAATGATGCTAGCATAAAAATATATATAAGTATATATATAGATATATGCATATAATGATATTTGCATTTTGGATAAATGTTGGATAAAAATATTTTAAATTTGCTAAATTTAAAAGAAGGGTATATGAATATATTTGTGTAGTTAGTTAATAGTATTAATGCAATTAAAAAAATGAACTATGTCTCTGATAATCTTTGATTTACTAGTTAGGAAAATGGAGTTTATTAAATGGATTTAAAGACTTTTGTTTGGAGGAATTATAAACATTAGAGTGATGTAGTAAGGGGAGTTGGTAAAATATTTTGGTTATGTAACTTAAGTTGTAGTGGATTATTTTAAAGAATTTTGAAAGCATTTCCTTGTAAATGCTTAGATTAGTTATGTAATCAATCTATTATGATGAATATTTTTTTTTCCTTGTGGATTGTACTTTTTTTTGTTTTACTTTGCTTGTTGAGGAGATTTTATGTTTGTACATGTTTTGAGTATGTTGGGAACCCACATTATTTATGTTTCCCTCACTTGGTAGTTGGTTTTAGGCTTCCAAAGGAAGTGGAATAGAGTGATGTGCGTTGAATATTTTTGTGGTTAGTCCCTTGTGAATTGTTGGTTATTTTTTGTATCATGCTTTTATGGGTGTACCTAGTTTCACAATTTCTTTCCTTGGATTATGGCTTGAGTGAGAAGGTTATGCCTCACACATGATTGTGGATTTTGTGGGTTTTAGTGCTTCATATGCTTCTGTACACCCCTTCTTGTTGTTTATTTTTTTCGGGGATAACTGGGAGAGTGGATCATCATGGGGGTTGGTGCACAAAGGGGCAGCCTGGATAACTCATGAACGAGTTGGTTAAGCAAGTGAAAACCTAATAAAAAACACTAGTGGGTTTGGGTAGGTTAACATTAACTAAAGATAAGTCAGATACCTCATCCATTTCGCTATTGCTCTCACAGACTAAGGGTGGGATGAGAAGGTCATAGTCAAAAAGGTCACTACCTCAACCTCACAAGAGGTTAGTGGTCTCGCACATGTCACCCTATGGGGATGACACCCGGTGAGGGGTATCCAAGATAACCATAGATGGGGTTCGGTGTCATTTGAGAGGCAACCAAGATAACCCATAATAGGGTCATGCGATGACACTCTCCCATAGTACCCCTTGCCATTATCCTTGGATATCTTTGGAAGCAGTCATCTTGTAGTAGTCATTGATGTTGTTGATTGTTATGTTCTATTTGCTTATCTGTGGTTTGGTCTTGTGGTCATTCTTCTTGACTAGCTTGGTCATGGTTCTTTCTTGTCTACTCCTAGCACGAGGGATGGGCCTTTGGGTCCATGTGGTCAGGTGGAACGTACTATGCACCCCGTTGGGTTCCTTGTTAGTGTTTGTGCAGTGCAATCTTACATAGATGCAGAGTGATCCAAAGTTCTCCATATATTTAGATGTATATTCTTTATTTCTATCATGCTCATGTATTTGGTGTACTACTCCCACATTGTGTTGGGAAACAATGATGTAATGTAATGGAAATCGATGTAATTCATAAGTGTACCGTTATATTCCTTATGTGATTAGTGATTGTTATTGTCATCACTTTGTTGTGTTGTATCTATGGAAATATGCTCCTTTGTATTCTCATGATTGTAATATATGTTTATGGTTATTGAAATTGAGATAATCTTGATTATGTTGATTTTTCACATGTGAATACTTCTTAATGATGGAATTATAATGGGTTTATGGTTTTGTTAATGAATGATTTGTCATGGTTTATAATGCAACTTGGAAATTCATTTATTATCATTGTTATGGGTTAATGTTACATAATGTCTTCACATGTACCTTAGAGCACATAGATTGTTAGTGCATCTATTTAAATTTATTGTCGTGCATTGGAACTTAATGTTCATTTTATATATATGTTAACTTTTTAAAAATAAATTGTGTGCTATTTTCTATCTTAGTTGTCCTTTGGGGTTTTTGCAAGAGGCCATTACAACTTGGTAAAAATTTCACTACAATTTCTTTAAACCTACATTCCTATGTTGTCGGTACTATTAAAATATTCTGCACTAATGAAAGTACATAAATTTATATTATCGAATCATTAAATTCACAAATTAATTTAATAACTAAATAATTAACATCATTCATATACTAAATTAACAATTCAAATTTAATAATTTAATTGAAACATTAACTAAATCAGCATACTACTTATGAACATTATTAACTTAACCAAGCACTTGAACAATAATAAACTTAACACCCCAAGAACAACAACTACAAAATTAAATTAAAACAACATTAAGTAACGATTAAAATAAATGACACCAAATAGGACGATACCATAACAAAGACGGGGTCATAGATGAACAACATCGTCAGACACAACGATGGGGTGGCAGACTCAAATAGGGACTTTCTTGTCAACTCCATTTTCAACTTCATACCTGTTGTGCCCTTAGCACACACGCCCCATTCAGAAAGGGGGCCCTCTTTTCTTTCGCCTTGTCGGGTCTTTCGGGGCCGCCTCATTTTGCGTGCCCCTCTTTTTTGACATTTTGCATGGTCGATGTTGCTCCAAGGTTTCATCATAAATCGATCATGCCTCCACCTTTGGATTTTTTGCTGCCTTCCGGGGCCTCGAGGAGTCCCTATGGCATTTTGGTCCTAAACAGCCCTGGGCCCCTCCAGGCTCGGGTGTCCGGGGTTCCCTTATCGGGCTTCCCCTTTGCATTTTCTGTCCTTCGCAGCATTCTCCAAGCGTCTTTCCGCCCATTGGGGTCCGACTCACCGCCCTCTGCTTGAAACTTGTCATAAGTTTTCGGGGCGGCGCCTGCCCCTCCGAGCCCCGGGACCCAGAAGTCCATTTTCGGACTTCCGTCCCGGGATCGCCGTCCGCGGGATTCCTTCGGCAGTGAATTCCTTCCAGCCTTCCGCCATCCAGGCCCCAGGCCTATCTCCACTGTGGCCATTCAAAGTTGTCAAAAATCAAACAGCGGCCATCACTCCTCGTCTTTCTGGCTGCCGGGTCCCGGAGTCTCCGCCGCTGCCACCGACTGAATTCAAATTTCACCAACTTTTGGCGCGGCTGTACCAACAATTAATGTGCATATTAATGGCGGTTGGGGTATATAATGCCCGGTCCGCCAATGTCATTTTCACAATCCGAATTGCAGCGAGTTGGAGCAGTGATCATCTGGAGCCCGCAGCATTCGACAAGCGTCGCGATCATCACCCTGAGCATCACTTCGATCAACACCGGTGAATTTCGCGCCTCCTCGCTTGGAATTTTCGAGGTAGGTTATCCCCGTTTGCCCTCCCATCTTTTTCATGATTTTGGGGGATTTGAATGAATTAAATAATTGGTTAGGATGAATTAAATAGGACATTAAATTGCGCCCATTACCCATCTCTTGAAATCTGCGAAAACCATTGGAATCGCTCTCACCGCCGACTCGGGGCTTTTTCGCGTCGCGACCGTTCTTCCCGCAGGGCAATCGAGGCCCCCGGGCCCGCGATCCGCCTTTGTCATCCACTCTTAAGCTTTTCCGCCCGTAGGCTGCAAGTCATCCCTCCAGGTCCAGCCCTTCGGACTTCCCTGTCCGGGGTTCCATCCTCATTTTGTCATGCTCGGATCACAAGCTCACGTTGCCTCCCGATCTTTGGTTCCCGCCGCGCGCCTTGCCGTGAAGGTGAAGCCAATCAGTCCTCCGTTTGTGCGCTCGGGCCCCGGCCCCCGGGGCTCCGTCCCAGGTGTTCTATGGGTGATTTCCTTTCGTCAAGCGAATTTTGTCAACCGGCTTCCCGCGATCTGGGCTCCGCTCCGGCTCTCGCTGTTGAATCTTTGGCGATGAGTTAGTGTGGCGTCATTGACGCCTTCGGGCCCCAGATCTCGGGGTTCCGTGGCCGTTTTTCTGCCGTTGAGCTAGGCGGGACCTTTTCGGCGAGGTCCCATGAACCACCCGCTTCCCCGGGCCCTGACCTTGTCATCGCAGTGGGCTCGTTGTCCCAATCCGGCAGCTTTTGTGTCCCCGGGTCTCGGCTCCTAGACTTCTATCCACGGAAGTCTGCTGACCTCCTGCTGTCAGATTTCTCCCCCCGTCTACCCGGTATCTGGATCCTAGGATTCCCTTGGCTATGTAAATATTGCCAAACTCTGCCCTGCCTTGGGACCCTCCCGGCCCAGCCGTCCGGAGTTCCATCTCCAGAACTCCATGACGGTTCCGTCGTTCCCCACGGCAGACCCCTTTCAGTTTCCCGCCCGCCGAGCTCCGAGTGTCTCCTCACCACCGCCGTCCAAAATTGCTGAAAATCTCGCGACAGCCGATGTGCCGCGTCTTCCCAGCCGCCGGGCCCCGCCACGCCGGAAGCCTCCAAGCCTGAACCATAACCTCATGTCGGCCGTCCTTTGGCCTCGCGGACCCTAGCCCTCGGACTTCTGTCGCCGGACTTCCTCGGCCGGATTTCTATTTGCTGTCCGCCGTTGCCAACGGTCGCCTCTTAACTGCTTTCTGGCTTAAGACCTTCGATGCGCCTTAGATCGACCCAAATAAGCTCAAATCCAAAATCTAACTTCGACCCATGTCTTAAATTTTGTTCCTCTCCATCATGAGCCTTTCAAAACATTGAAATTTGGCTAGGGACGGTCTCCGGGAACTTTTGGTTGCATTCTCCCTTCCAGACAGCATTCCTGCCTAGGAAGTCTGGTCTTCGGGGCCCAGATTGTCCAAATGCCCTGAAATGAAATTGATAACATCTGGAAGCAAGATTTATAATGTACCTGATTAATTATTTAGATGATATGCTCAAAATATGGACTAACGTAATTGCTTTCGATGCTTATTGTGCTGACTTTGCCCTTACTTGCAGGCTATATGGAATCGGCTGTAGGAACTTTAGGGGCCTCCACCGAAAAGGATAAGGGCAAGAAATTAGGAAAGACCCCTCAGGGAAAAGAAGATAAAGATCAAATGAAGTTTCAGTTCCAGGGTGATCTGCTTCAGTCGAAGGTCTCGACCAACTGGAAAGAAATCTCAGATACTAACATTAGCCAGGTGGACATAGATGAGTTCACTCAGAGGGTCAAGGTCAACCCTACAACAAAGAACGCCAGACTAATAAGGTAGAGTGGAATTGCCAAGGCTGTCGGCTTTCCTCCCTCTCTCATAGCACCCAAACTAGTAATGGCTTACCAAGAAGCCTACCAAGCAGACACCAGAACAATCGTGGACAAAGAGGGAAACATCCTCGCAGACATGTCACCAGAAGGGATTACCAAAACATTCCACATCCCCACGTTCCCACATATGGAGGTCCCCACATTAGAGCAGTGCCAGGTGGCATGGGATGCCAATCCATTAGGGCGCAATAAATCAATCAACCTCCTTTGGATTAAGGAGAAATGGGGCAGCACTGTGAAGGTTCCCCACGAACTGTTTCGTAGTGATTTCCAAGAAGACTATCAGGACCTGGTGACCATGTTGAGCAGGGTCATGGGTCTTCCAGCAGCCGCCTACTTCGAAGAGTGGATGGTCTACTACATTGAGCAGATCCTGTAGGGGAATGAGGATGTTAACACCAAGGTCTCATTCGACTGGGGAGGCATCATCAGCAATTTCTTTCATGAACAATTCGTCAACGTCAAGAAAATCTCTAAGTTCTACATGACCTCCTACTTGGTATACTCCCAGGCAGGTCAAAGACAATACAGTGGACTATTCATGGCACCAGATTAGGGGCACAGGTGAGGGCTCAAGCTTTTTGACAAGTACCCTCAACTCCAATACCGCAACTTCAAAAAGGAGTACTACCAGGTCAATGACGCCTTTACTGGCCATATCATCAAATTGATCGCCGGAGACTTCGAGAGGAGAGTCTCCCACAGCACTAGGGTGCTCTTGAAGGAATATGTCTTCTTATTCATCCAATTCCCCAAGTTTACCTACATCCGGGCTCAGGGTTTCACGGAACGGCCAAACAGATTGCCGAGATACCCAAATGACAGGATCATCCTCCTCGAGCTTTCCCGGCAGCTCCAACACATCCAGGCCATCTTCAGCAATAAGCACGTAGTAGGGATCCCCTATCCCATGACCCTCGGCCAGGGACTGTATTGACTGTAGACATCTCAATGTGCCAGCAATTCTGAGAAGGAGCTCAAGGAATATAATTTTGAATGGTACACGGCTCGCCCACAGATGGACCCACATGGCCATGTTAAGAAAGCACTGGGGCTAGCATATGCCCATCAATACCACATTGAAGACTTTTGGGCTGATTGCAAAGATGACAAGGAGGTGCTCGCCAGGCACTATATGCGCATGACGGTGCTATTCTTAAGGAGAGTGCAGCCATTCCCAGTGTCGGATCAGGTCGAGGAGGATAAGGCCACCATCATGCATCCAAGGTACCCTGCAATTGCCAACCTGGCAATCCCCTCCATTGATTGGGATGAGCAAGAGGTCGATGACCTGGACACCATCACCCAACCGATTCTCACTCACACTAAGGAGTGGGTCGATGGGCAGGTGGCGCACCTAAAGCGGCAAGGAGTAGTCCTAACATATGAGGCACTCAAGAGTGAGCCAAGCACCACAAAGGACGTTGCTGCCACCACATCAGCTGGTGAGACTTCCAAGTCTCCCCCCATCACCAGGTCTCAAAAAAGAAAAGGAACAGAGACGGCACAGTCTGCGGATCCCAAGGAGCAAGCAAAGAAAGAAACGGGAGGCTCATCTCCCAAAAGGCTCAAGTGGACAGTGGCCACAACCGAAGTGCAGCCTACCTTGCTTCCCCCTGCCCCTCCCGTGCCACCCACCTCTCTTGCTGCAGTTGCCGCTTCCCCACCAGCAGTGGACATTTCTGTCCATCTTGCTCTCTCACCCCCGGCCGAGTCAATAATTGACGTCGACTCCTCTTCTGGCATGACCACTCCCCCTTCCTCTTCTGCTGCTATGTCGCCCATTACATCACTCCCTCTAGAAACAATAGCATCGCCTGTTCCCCTTGCCACTATGCCTGAGGCCCTTGCAAGGCACATGCAGATTCTTCCCCCTGAGCTCTCATAGATCCTAATGGACCCCGCTCTCCAAGCAGCCCTCGCCCAAGCCCTCGCAACAACTCAGCCTTCACAACCGCCAACAAGGCCGCCAACCATGGAGGCCACAATGCAGATTTCGAAAGAGTTGGAGGAGCAAGAATGAGAATCCTCGAGGCCTATTAAGGAAGAGGCCGATGAATATCATCAGCACCCCGAGTACGAGCATCGAACCATCAACAAGGTGGTCTACGAGGGAGAAGAGATAGGCTCTTCTGAAGGCGGGGATGAAGAGGATGGCTCGGGTGCCAAAGAAATTATCCAAACTTTCGATGAAGACCTTGAGGAGTCGGCTCAGCAGCCAAAGGATGTTGGGGAGGAGGCGGAAGGGTCACCACATGGTAAAGAGGGGCAACCGCCAGAAGAGCAGCAGATAAAGATATCACCAAGGCTGAGACCCATGTTGTAAAGAGCCCTAAGGCTGAGGTAGTTGAAGAGAGGAAAGAAGAAGAGACCACAAAAGAAGGAGGTCCCGCCCAGCAATTGTCCACCAAACTACCCGTCAAGCACCTCGTATTCGTTCAAGACTCTGACGAGGAGGAGGAAGCTACAAAAGAAAAGGGAGAACCCCAAAAGGAGAAGGAGGTAGAGGTCTTACCTTTGACAGAGAAGGGTGAGGGCAGCCATGATGCACCCAAAGACAAATCTGCCATGCCCGATTAGTTGGAGAAACAACTTGAGAAGACAACCCCAGTGCTGAAGGAACGAAGGGCGAGATTGGAGGCCATCTTGGCCCGATCCATGACCACAACAAAGAAGGAGAAAAAGCCTAAGGTTCGATCCAAGATAACCATGGATGCTTCCGGCTCCCGAGTAGCACAAATTACAATGCCTACAGTTGGCCAAGCAGGGGTGAGTTACAGCATCTCCACCATTGACTTGGGGA
>VDFB02383275.1:0-15947 GCA_007258455.2 Sequoia sempervirens | reverse complement strand
AAGATACTAACTTCTTGAGTTTGCGTTTTGCTTTAATTAGCACTTGGAGAAGTGTTGTGTACTATTTCCAATGCATTGGAGAACATTTTCGGTTGGGTATCCATGCTTGGGATCCTCAACATGGGTTGATGAAATTAATCACTTGTGGAAAGGTGATTTCTTGGGGGAAAAAGGATTTAATTTTCAGATTCTTTGATGCTGTCCCCATCTACACCAACCATTCGATGGTTCTTTTTGCTCATCAACTGGTGAATTGGAGAGATATTTCAAACAAAGGATGGTTTAATGTTGGGTTGGAGTTTCTTGAGAGGATGTTTCTAGCCTTGGGCATGAGCAGTTGTGCTATTATGGACGCTGATTTTCAATGTTGCAACAGATGTTCAATTCCTTGCATGCTGATTTTCCTAAAATCAGACTTTAATTGGTTTATTTCAGACTTCTTGGGCAGTTGGTACACTCATTTTTTCTCTTCACAATCTCTATTCAGTGAGGGTTTATGGCCTCTAAGGTGGGAAATGATGTTTCTTTGTGATTCGGATTAGTTTTTGATGATGTTCAAATTCTTTTCCAGTGATCATCTTTGTTCAATCTCTTGCATTAGTGTCTAGGGCAGCGAACCTTTGCTTGATTTGGTTCAACTTTTTGAGAATTTGGTGGAGAGATTGGTGGAAGTTTTCATAAATTCCTTGAATGTCAGAATTACTCAAGGGAGGCATTGTACATCCTTGTGGAGTTTTGAGGATGTGGCTGCTATGACTTTGAAAAGAGTTGTTTTTCCCTTTACAATTAGCTATGATGGAAACACAGTTGTTGTGGTGACTCGGTTTGTTGCTTTGAGGACTTATGTTGATGAGAATAATTTTGAGTTGATTAAATTATTCTTTTTTATTTGCAAAATGGTGATTGACATTGACATTGCAGATGTTAATTCCTCAGAGTTTATTGGGCATGAAATGCTGTTGGATTTTGATTCCATTCCTTCCATGTTTTTTAGTTTGAATTTTAGGCATATTATCTCTTTGATGTTGCAAGGATGGTTTGTGCAATTCTGGTGCAATGATTTCATTTGTATGATCAGAGTAGAGCAGCATCAGCATGGTGCGGTTTTTCAAAGATGGACATGGGACCCTGGGATCCTATATGTTTGGTGGGATCAGTTTGGAGTGTTGTGCCATTGCTTGAGGACAAGCAATTTTGGGAAGGGCGGACTGTAATGTCCCCATTTTGACCATACGCTCTTTTGTGACTAATAGCCTATTTCCGGAAATCCGTAGGCTGATCAGAAGTGCAAATTAGGGTTTCCTTTGTTTGGAGGTTTTTGGCATTTCTCTTAATTTACTATTTTTAGTAAGTTCTAATTTTGGCAGTGATCCAATTGGCGGCACTTCAGTGAGTTTCTATTTCAGTTGGAGCAGTTGTGCAATTTTTGTTTTGGCTTTTAAGAGCATTAATTGGAGAAATATTTTATTCCAAGGCATTACTGTTATGTTTTTAAGTTGACCCCTTGGCCTAATGCATTAACTTGAAGTTGTTTTAAAAGGTGGTCATCAAGGGGGGACGCCTCATGGAGAAAATAATTAATATTTTCTAATGTTATTTTATGCCTTGAAGTTGGACGCCTTATTGTGAGGAAATAAAGTGATTTCAAATTAAAAATATTTCAAAAAAGAGCTTTTGGCGTCCCTTTTTTGGAGGAGTTATGGAATTTGAAAAGTCACCTTCAATTCTATAAAAAAGAGAGTTTGCTCCAGCTTTTGGTATCCATTGTTTATGCTAAAGTTATGTTGTCGAAATGACATTATAAATTCAGCTTTAAAGAATGCTTACCTCCTAGCAATTGTCCAATTTCGTGTTTGAAAGATAACAGCTAGTTGGCTTCATGGCTGCTTCTCATCCAGACTAGCAGATTGAGCTTCAAACTGGAGAATTTTGGTGATGTTTTTTCAGTTTTGAGTTGTTGGTGCAGGCATGGCTAAAGGTCGATTTTACTTGCAGCTCTTCATATGATTTTATTTTGGTTTTAGGTAATTGCTCATATTGATTCTATGCTAGAGGCAACTCATCCTAGGGGTTTGCAGATTTTAAATTGCAGTTTCTGATTTTTAAAGTGAAAATCGCCCCTCTTGGAGGCTGTATCATGCTGAGGTTGCCTTGGGATTTGTGCATAATTGTTTAATGAGCTTTTGATGCAGTTTGTGAGTTGGAACTTGGGCGCCTCCATCCTAGCATGCTTTTGCAATTCATCTCATGTCATTCGGAGGTATCTTTGGAATGTTTTGAGCATTTTGCGTGTGATATAGTTTGTTGGTTAACAATTTCAGTAAGTTGTTTATTTATATTAGATTGCTTTAAGTTCAGATTTTGGTTTGGTTTTTCAATAATTTTGAAGGGTATCATTGAGAGAGATCATCTACTATCAATTGTACTTTGATTTTATTGTAATCACTTGTAATTTGCAGTAGTTCTTTACATTGTAAGACTGTTAACAGTAGTACTGTTTCAATTATTCTTTACTGCTTTACTTGTGCTTAATTTCTCACATTTGTAACCCCTGGATGGTTTACAGCCAGTGTGGAAAAAGAGCTCAATTAATTATCTCATCTTGTACCACTGAAAAAGTGGTGAATTCCCACTCACGAGTGGATGCCTACCACAGCGGATGAATTAGTTTGTTTTGTAATTTCTTCCCCCCCATTGAATTAGTGGAAGTGTGGAATCCTTTCATGGCTGGTTTACCGCCTCTCTACATTCAGCTGTAATTTACTTTTAGTTATTGATCATTTACCTCCGCCATATGCTATCACCTCGCCTCTTGAAGGATCTTGGTGAACATTCTTGGCGTCGAGTGTATTCAATTTGCTTATCATTGTTGAAGCTAACACTAAATAGTTGGTGTAGTGTTGGTTGTGTTGTGAGAATTCAAAGGAAAAAATTGGTTGGCATATTTCATCCGAATACATTCTTCACTTCAACTAAGAGGCTCATGCTTGCATATGTAATCCTTGTTCAAACTCTGAAAAAAATTTGTTCAAAATCGTAACTCATCTGCAACAGAACCTAAATCCTTTCCTTTTAACATTCTTCATAACCTGCTCATTCATAAAAAAAATGCAAAACTAGCCTTCTCACATTCGCCTATCCCAACTAACCAATACAAGAAAGAATGCCATATTGAAGCAACACAACTCCACGCAATTCAATCAATGATGAATATAGACGATACAAAAAAAAGGGCTGAAGATTGACTTAGCGCGAATAACCTATTTTTTTGAGCTCACTTAAAACTCTGACTACGAAAAAGAATGAAATAAACTTGCCATGATTTTTCAAGCCACCCCACACCAATATTTTATGACATATCACAACATATAAAATTTGTTGAGGTTTAAACTGTGTCAACTGAAATACACATTGGACCCGATTGACATTCTTCAATATTTAGAAGAAGTGACTCAAGATAGGTAAGTTGTCACTGCAAGTCTAAAGTCGTCAGGGTAAATAAATTCATCGCCCAAACAAGGTAAAGCTGCCCCTCACACAACGGTATCATCAAATTGCCATAAAGAAGAAAACTGAAGCTGTCTAAAAAGTTGATTGATATTCATGATTGTGTAATTACAAATGGAGTGAAGAACTCCTTATAAAGGAAAATACAAGACAATGTTTCTAAACGAAGCAATCGTTATCAGAAGCAAACTAGAGCGAAAACAGAAGTTACTAAAAACAAACTAAGAAAACTAAAGTGAACATACGACTAACTAAAGCTAAGATAACCATTAATATTACATTTAATATTTTAACACCGTCCCCCTTCATGCAAGACGTTAATTTGCCTTGAAGACAAAAATCGCGTTAGTAAAGTTTTTCATAAACTCACGACTCTCCAAAAACACTTGAAATCATGAAACAAGCAGCCAGTGGAAATCTCAATCGTTTTGGATTTCTCGGGCACAATCCTAAGCATAGTAACAGATAGAACTCCATCCACATACGCAGTCGAAATCCAGTCGGCTTTAGCATTGTCGGGTAACGTAAATTCTCAGGTAAACTTGTGATTCTCCTTTCTCATGTCCGCATAGAAAACAGTCTTTTGGTGTTTGTTTGATATCCACAAACGCAGAAGCCATGCCCTTGCCGGATTCATATGCTTGAGGGCTTACCAGATGTTCATAAGAGTGAAGACTTAGCAATTTCTCTAGAACCTCATCCTCCGAAAAGTTGAACAACAGACCAAAGCTCGCTGCATAACCATCCTCCATAGCATGCTCTTAGATTTTCCTTTCCTTAACTTACTTTTTCAAAAAAATTCTTCAAATGATACTTTGTACTGATTCCTCACCGCTTTTCACGATCTATGAATATGTCTTAGACTTTTCAATATACTGGAGCTCTGCCTTAGAAGAAGCACTACGGAGGCCTTAGGCAAGGTTTTTGAACCTCCAACATCATGCAAAGCACCGCACATACATATTGTCAACAATCTCAGCCAGTTGACAAACCTGACAACTCACTTCCAGATATTGCATTGGACACCCCATTTACTTCAAACAGCATAGAATGATATGCCAATCCTTTGACATCATTGACAAAATATTCAACACCTTTCTCAAATTTATTAAGCATCTTGTAGAAGGATAGTCATTGAAAATCAAAAGAAAAACTTTTAAAATCTACTGGAAGATTCTAAAAAAAATTGCTGACAAGTTGCAAGCAAGTTTTTGGCAAGTAACTCGCCATAAAACTCGTGAGGTATAGCAAGTCTGTTCAGAAAACTAACCTGTCAGTGGCAAAAAGAAGGTAGCAGGCAGAATATGCAAAAACTATCTTTTCTTTTCATTTGCACAATTGTGCTCTTTTGACAATATTGCAACGATATTTATCAACAATTTGTTAAATCTTAAAACTGATAAAATCATGAAAAATGGCATGCATCATGGAGGTCCATGTGGTCTCAAAGGCCTTAACTTGAGCTTGGTGCCAGCAGGGTTCTGCCACTTGACCCTACCTTGTATTGCATCAAGGGATGTGCCAAGGGTGCGTTTTCATGAATCCACTGGGGACTCCACCCCAGACCCCCACAAGGGTTGCTGTCCCTTGAACCCAGTGAGGGCTGCCACCCAAAAACTCCCACTTTGGTTTTAAAAAGAAAAAAATAAAAATTGTTTTGGGTCCATGTTTTCCATGAATGAGATCGTCAATTTTGAGAGAAGCAAAAAAATGGGCAGCAGATGTAGAGACACAGGCGCAGCAAAAGGTGAAGCATCAATAGGGACATCATTGAATAATCATGATATGCCTAAGGATGATGTTGTTCCTCAACAGAAATCATTAACATCAACTTCGGGCAACCATACAACCACTTAGAAGCTTTAGTTGAAGAAGAAATTTGTAAAATATTAATACAGATTTGTAATTTATAATCATGACACTGTAATGTGCACTAAAGTCATTTTTTGATCTATAGATTAAGGAAAAGCTACTTATGAGTTCCCTAAATTCAGTTTTATGCATGTTTTTTAATATTATTTTACAAATTTATGTGTTTTTTAATGTTGGGGAATTTTGCCGAGTTTTCCCAAGCCCCAAGTCCAATTCAAATTTAGGCCTACCATGTTTCACTAGGTTTGAGTTTTTTAACTATGGCCTGAGTCTCTGACACTACATTGGTTAGAAAAAATATTTATCCTGCTCCAGCTGTGTCTCAATTCAGGACTCCTAAATATGTGTTTGCTAAAAAACGAGGAGAATACAATGAAATTTAATTCTTCAATGGCTCCTTGCAAATCTAGAATCTGAATACTGCTGATTTATGGTTAATGAAATATCATTATGACCACAAATTAAGGAATTCAGAATGTTTCAGAGTTTAGATTCCAAAGTCATACTCTACATTCACAAAACCTAGCTGAGTTGGCCTATGGAATTATACAATATCGACACCTCTAAATGTCCCTCATATTTGTGATGAAGCACCTACATAGTATAATTGTCTCCAGAGATGTGTTTATTTTGTGAACCTGATTATTTGTACTCTTGCCTCATAGAGAAGGGATCATTTCTGTGAGCCTAATTGTTGACTCTTCCCTCTGGATAGGTGCCTGTTTCTGCAAATTTTGGTTCTTAATCCCTAGCCGTTAGACACACTTATCTATGTATTAAGATCATTTCTGAGTTTGGTTACTGCTGATTGTAATTGTTGTTATGGGTCATCTTACTAAGTTGGGGATGGCATATATGACGAAGTTGGCTGCCATGATGAATAAGCTGTGCATCTGAAAAATTGCATTTTCTCATCAGCCATATGTACTAAAAGCTAAATTAGTGGAAGCTGTAGATAATAAATTTCAGTTGCATAGTTTGCGTACACTCTCTTGATAAAACTACATATAATCTTGAAGACAATAATTAAAAAGTGTGTTTTTATTGACCATAGTTTGGAGTCTCGAGGTTTGCAAGTTCTATAATCCTACTAGCAAAAACATTATTGTGAGTAGAGATGTCTTATTTGATGAAAATTCAATTTTTTAATGAAATTAAGAAAACAACAGTGTTCCACAAGGACGTGTCCCCCCCTAAAATCCCCACATTTTTGGGACAGGATGGCGAAGATGCCAAGACATCCTCGAGGCATCTGTGGGACTCCCAGGCATCTCTCACGGCTGGAAGAAAAAAAGGTGGTTTTAAATTTTATTTTATTTTAAAATTGATAACAATGCCTAAGGCCGAACCCTAATGGCCAATGGACCCCAACAAAGCCTCTTAAACCCTACAAAACACTCTAAAATCCTCACTTTTAGGAGGAGCAAAAGAGTGAGAATTAAGGAGTGAAAGAGTGAAAGTGAAGTGTTGCAAGTGCAAGAGGGTTGACAAGGAGCAAGAAAAAGAGGAAAAAGAGGGATTCTACACCAAGTTGCAAGGATTTTTCAAGCATAAGGTAGGATTCTCTGACTTTTTTAATTTATTTATTTTTAATTAGTTTCATATTCATATTTTAATTTTATCCATAATTTCATAGACATGCCTGCAAGTTTATTGCTCATATTGTCATCAAGATTCAACATTGAAATTTGAAAATTAAAAATAGATTAAAAATAAAAATCATATTCATAGACATGGTTGCTGGCTATCAGATTTTTTATCTTTTATTTAAGTTTACTGTTTTACAAATTAGTAAATTATTTCCTGTTTATAATATGTTCAAATTTTTTACTTTTTATTTTGACATTTGTCAAACTAGGATGAAACAAAAGTAAGAAAAACAATGCAATTTGAAGTAAGAAAAACAAAAGTAAAATCCTTCGTTGACAAAGATTAAGAACAAAGATTTTTATTTGTGTATCATTTACTTTTGCACTTTGTGCGACCTGAAGTAAGAAAAACAAAAACAAAATCTTTGTGCCTTAATCCTTTGCATTATGTTGCATGCATAGTTTGATTTTAATTTTAAAATTATAAACTTATAAATTTTATATTGTTTGTTACAATGTCATAATGAGTTCTCATGACATAAGTGAGTATGAGGTTGAGGTTCAATCTCAAAGTGAAAATGAATCCAATTATGCAACTGAGGCTAATGAAAATGTAGAAGCAGAGAGGGGTGACCGTGAGACCCAAACCACGAGCTCCATGGCGAGTGCAACTACAAATATGAATTGCCCCTCCACAACACTAGCATATTCTGCTAGGGTCCCTTGATCCTAAGTCTCCTTTGAAGGAATTTGCAACAAAATTACAGAGCAGGCCTGGGACATTTGGGGGCACAAGGTTGTGGAAGTGCCACTTTTGTGGCCTTCAATTTCAAGGCAACATCACTAGAGTTAATGCCCACCTCCTTCATATTCGAGGAAAAGGTGTGGATATATGTGAGTTTTTGGTGTCACCGAATAACTTGAAATTTAGGGCTGAGATATGTAGGCTATGGAGCGTTGGTGGTGAAGACAATGCAATTGCACCTATATCTACTACTTTGTCTCATAGGCCAAGGGATCATCAAAGCCAACCACACAGTTCTACTTCTACTTTGCAGAGTCAATTTGCATGTATGCCATCTTCTACTTCAAAAGCCCATGTAGCATAGGCTAGGGGGAAACTCAAGTTGACAAGTGATGCTCCTAACCCAATGCTGAATTATTCAATGTGCAGATGAAAGATAATGCAAATGATGGCATTGACAAATTCTTCTTTGCCAATGGCATTCCATTCCATGTGGCTCGATCTCCTTATTATAAGGAGGCAATGGTGATGGTAGCAAGGGCAAGACCATCATTGCCACCAAGGGAGACAAAATTGAGGACCACAATCTTGGATAAGAACTATTCCAAGATAAATGTGTTAATGGAGAAAATGAAGGAATGTTAGGTGGCAAGTGGATACAATATAGTCATGGATGGGTGGACGAGGACATTAGGCATCATACACTCATCAATATCATGATTAAATGTTCAAAGAGCCCATATTTTCTTAAGGCAGTTTATTGTTCAGGGCATCGCAAGGATGTTGATTTTCAATTTCAGATCCTCAAGGATGCTATTAAGGAGGTTGGGCCACAAATGTGGTCCAAGTAGTGACAGATGTGGCCCATGTGTGCAATGCTGCAAGAAAATTAATTAAGGCAGCCTATAGACACATTCGGTGGACTCCTTCTTGTGTGCATACCATGAATAATGGACACAAGGACATGGAAAAAGATGTCAATGATGCTAGAGATGTGTAGACGTTTATCTGCAACCACCACACTTCACGTGCACTCTTCAGGACCTTCTCTAAGAAGGAATTCTTGAAACCTATCGATACTAGATATGCATCCTATTTCATTCTCTTGGAGAGAATGCTTGAGTTGCAAGAGGCATTGCAACCACTGGTTATGATAGCAGAATGGAATCGATGGCCCAAGTCCAAGACAAAGCAAGGGAAGAGGGTGAAGGATGTAGTGAAGAGTGATATTTTTTGGGGTGATGCAAAATACATAGTCTCCATCATTACTCCAATTTTCCAAGTCATTAGCTATGGGGATGCCAATGCACATAGCCTTGGAGAGGTGTATGAATGCATTGATTCTATGCTAGTCCAAATGAAGGTCGTTGTGCGAGAGGACCCCATATTAACATTCTACAATGAGCACATAACCAATATACACTAGTTGACATCGACATATCAGCAGGATTAGCCTATTAACGGCTCTCGTAGGCTAATGAGGCATGGTGAGAGAGTCATTTTGCAGTTACTTGGCTCAGTTTTTGATTGGAGAAAGGTTTTCCATTATATTTAATCATTATTTCTATTTATGGAAACCTTATTTTATAATTTGATGTTGAGGTGCACTTTATTAATAATATAATATTTTAATATTTTATAAAGTGCAAAAAGATTAAATTATTCTGGAATCTTCTAGAAGTCAAAGGATAATATTATTTTATTGAGGCCGACCTCTAGAGGAAAAAGCATAAATAGACCTTGAGGTCTCATCATTTGATCATCTAGATTTGATGAATTGTTGGTTGGTGATTCTTCTTGAGTATTTGTGGAGCCAAGTGGTCTGCAGATAATCAGTTTGTCTTTGGGAACGAAAACTCCCATTGATAGCAATTTTGAGGGTGTGCAATATCACCTGAATTATTGCAGCTTGGAGGTGATACTTCAGTCACTTCATTAGGGCAGAAATTTGTGGCCTAAGGCCAATTTTGAAAGACATACGATTTAGGAGTTGGCTGGCATTGAAGAATAAGTCTTGTGGCATCGAATCTTTGGAGGGAAAGGTCAGATCTGCATTGGATAAATCTGAAGCCAAGTCTGAAGCATAACAGGGACGCCTTTGGAGGAGCAATTTTCATTCATTCCAGCTCATAACCAGGTCGATTTCTCTTGGAGATTGGTGCGCCTCATTTCTAGGGTTCTGCTGATCATGTTAGAAGTTATTGGAGGCTTGGAGGGTTAGCAGATTATTTTATTTCACATTTCCAATCAGAACAGGGGCGACTTCTTCAAAAAATCATATCAGCTGCATATGGTCTTCAACTTCCAGAATTTCTATTGCTTCATCATTGGGAAAGCAAGGCGACTCCAAACCAGGTTCCATTGTTAAATTTCATGCATTTTAGATATCATTTATTTGCATAATAGGGTACGGCTGTAGGTGACAGTCTGCTTCAGACTTTAGCATTAATTCAAATGTATAAGCCAAGAGTCTTGGCTGTTTGTCATTAGCTTTGTATTGAAAGTATTCATAATAATGGAGTTATAAGTAGTTGATTTTCCAATAGATACTTTGCAAATAGACTTGTAACTGAAATGATGCATGGCAAATGTTTGTAAAAACGTCTATTTGCTGTAGCTAGTCTTTGCATACCTAGTTTTCATATATTTGCATAAAAAAATCCAAAAAGAATTGCATTTGCATTCATGTTCAGATTATTGGCATTGTAGAAGTGTTAAATCTGCCTTAGCATTCATTTCTATCAAAGCATCTTAAACTGAAAACCCTACAACAGCAAGTCACAAGGTTGCACTAGAACTGTTTGACAAAATTACAATCAGCCAATTAGGGCAAATTCTGGTCAGTTTTGAGCTAGGCTCATTACAAGCACATTCAGCCAATCATTCATCAGAGATGGGAGAAGCTCAACACTCCCTTGCACATGGTTGCCTATGCATTGAACCCCAAGTAGTATGTGCAAAGGCCTAGTAGAGTTACACACACACAAGATGTTGAGGTGAAGGGTTCAAGGAGGCCATCCAACAAATATATGATCCTGAACAAGCTAGCATCATTCGTACTAAGTGGACAAAATTTGGCACTCTTAGGGGTTATTCTAAGGAGGCCAAGATGGATAGGAGAAAGCACAGGAGGACCCAATTTTGTGGTGGACTATGCATGGACCAAATTGTATGACTACACCTCTAGCCATTTGTTTGCTATCTCAAGCTTCTAGTTCTTTTGTTGTTAAGAGGAATTGGTCTACTTATAGCTTCACCCACTCCCTTAAGAGGAACAAGCTTACCTCTAGGAAAGCAAAGAAGCTTGTGGTTGTACATAGTGCTTTGCATCTCATTGACCGCAAGACACTTTTGTACAAGGAGAGTCCAGCAATGCGATGGGATGTAGAGCTAGAGGAGCCAACACAAATTGATGAGAATGCTACACAGACAAGGCTAGTTGGTATTAGTATGGAGGAGCTTGACCATGTGGAATCTGAGTACGACAGTTTTAGTGATGAGGAGTTTGGGGATGATTAGAGGCCTCACTTCACTCCATTTTGTTATTTTGAACATTTTGATTTGTTATCATCATTCTACTCATTGTAATCATCATTATGAAATCTTGAATATAGTATAAATTTCGAATTCGACATTTTCATTGTTCAATATTAAAATGTTAATGTTCACTTCAAAGTTTAGTAGTTTCTAAGTTTTAACTTTTACTAGTGTAACAAAGTTTCATTTGTAATTTTATACTTATAAATCTTTTTGTAACTATTTTTCAAGTACTATATGTATTTCAATGCCGCCCCCCACCGCCGTCCCCCTATCGTCCCCAAACTTAGGCCCTTGGTCCCCCTGACCCCGAAACCCATCCCCCCGTCAAGAAACTCCATGGAACTATGGAAAACAACTTCTTGGAAATTTGCCCAAGAAGTTCCAGGTACACAACCATACATCCTACCTAAAAGCACACAATCATCAATTTTCTCAAAACCTTCACACATAGGAGGAAAATAAATCCAAGTAGCAGTTTGGGACAATGTTTTGAGAGAATACCAAAAAACTAGTAGGCCAACTTATTAGGACCATAACGTTTTGACCATATCACAAAACAAAATTTATGCCTTCTATCTTTTAGCATCTTCCTTGTTCTTATTCTCATCAAAGTTATCTTTGTATCTCATGACAATATCCCATTTGTGCAGGAGATCAATATTCTTCCTTATTTGCTTGCCTTGCTTTAAATGTTAAAATTTTTGCATTGTCAATTGTGTTTTGAAAATTTCACTAAATTATCAACAAATCTTTGTTGAAGTCAGCAAATTCAGTGAGGTCTCCCTCATACATACAAAAAAATTGAGCCTTAGTCACTTTTGATGCATGTGATTCGCTTTTAATATCCAATGGGGTGCAGTGAATTTCCTCAATAAATTATTTAACTTGAGACAAGAAACCAACATTTTGTGCATTAATGTCCTTCAATACCTCCAACTATATTTAGAACCTCAACTCTAAATTCTACATTCCATTGCATAAGACCATTCTAAGACCATTCATAGAATGAATCCTCATTGGCCTCCTTGAAAACTCCATTTACTACCAATTATTCAACTTCAATTGCTAGCATCTCTCTGATGCTTAGCTAGAGGATCTCCACACATGACAATTTCTTAATAAAATTTGTTTCCTAGATCCTTTATTTTGAATGTTTAGCTAATATTTTGAAATTTATTAATTGGCTCTCGATAACTTTAAGTACTTTGATTAGGTCTTCAAATCATATTTTGGTTGCTAGACTGTATTTCTCAATTTAACTAACCTGAGGGATAGTATTTTTATTTATGCAAAAACTGTTGAGAAATGTGACTCAAGTTACTTGCTTGATCGCTTCCTTGAGTGCTTATCCTTTCCTCCTTCATCGACCTGAGTTTTGTCGCAGGGTTCTGAAAGTTTACAACCAAGCGACGTCAAGCTGGTCGCAAGATCAGTGGATTTGCTAACTTCAGAACCTATGTCGCAGAGTTAGAAAGTTCTTTAACTCCCCGACTGGGCAACAGTGTGTTGGTTGCGGGGTCACCGAATGTTCTAACCTTGGAACCTTGTCGCGGTGTTCAGAAGTTTCTTAAGTTCCCGACTGGCCGATCTCTTTCGTTGTCACGGTGATCGGGAGATTTCTAACCACCGGTTGAGGTTGTGAAGTTTGAGTTTTGGGCGACAGGGCGATCCTTCTATCGGGATGTCGCGGCTTTCGGGAACTTTGTAACCTCTGTCGTGAGGTTTGGAAGTTCGGGTTTTGAGCAATGGAGCGATCCCTTTGTCGGCATGTTGCGTTGTTTGGGAAAATCCTAACCTTCGTCTGGAGGTTGTAAAGTTTGGGTTTCTCCCAACTAGGCGACATGGCCAGTGGATAGTGGGACCTGTCTACGTGGATGGTGACGTCAGTTGTACAGCTGGTTGCCACGTGGATGGTGGGGACCACTTGGGACTCAATAGGTTGGTGGATCGTGATGGAGGCCGACAGGTGGCAATGATGTGGAGAACAGATGGCATGTGGGCCCATGTGCTCAAGGGTCGACTCGGTGACTCTTTGAGAACCCTAAGTTCGACAATGGAGATTTGTTTGACTGCCTATCTGACGGCCAGCATTGATGATGGCGTATGGCTTGAGGTGAAACCCTAAAGGGGCACAATAGTTGAACAGTCAGTGAGCGATAGAGAATACACGGGAGGAGGCATCGGCTGTGTGTCGTTCACGAATCTTTGGCAGCTTAGGAATCTCTCGAAGGGAGCCGAATGGCGGTTACTTGGTCAAGCTGAGCTACAGGCCAAAAGGCCGAATGCGGCGAGGCTGAGAGATAACTCTCTCGGAGCTCGAAGCTTGGAGTAGAGAGTGGTGGCGACTGTGAGCGATGGTAACCAGAAGGAATGGAGGTTGGATGTGAGGCCGAAGGGCTGAGTACTGGTTGAGGCTACTAGGCGGAGACCGAGATGATGCGTGGAGGACGAGAGGCTGCGTGGAGGTCGAGTGGCTGGGCACTGAACAAGTCGAGGAGGCCGAGATGCTGGGCGCAAACTGGCTGAGAACCTAGGTGTATGCCGAGAGGTTGTGACACCATGGGAGAGACGGATCTTGCAGAAGGTGAAGGCCGAGCGACTGTGCGACGGAGAGGCCGAGAGGCCGATGGTCGAGTCATGTAGTTGTGTAGCCGCGAGATGTCTCCCGCTAAGAGAGATGGTCACGAGGGGTTTATGCTACCGAATTTTCTCCATAATGAAACAAGATGTAAACTCTATAAAGGTCGTGAGCCTGATATTGTATTGTAACTGTTTTTGTTGCTGAATAATACAATGGCGATCTGGGCTTTTGGAGTGTGGGGTTTTTTACTCGAAAGGGTTTTCCCCACGTATATCTGTGTTTATGTCTTTTGTTCCATCTTTCATGGTTGTTGTGGTTTTTTAATGGTGTTGTTGAAACTGGTTAAGCATGAGTTTCTCTCTAAGGGTCAATGTGGGAAATGAACTGTGCCTGTTTCCGCTTTATGGCATAGTGGTTTGTGTCTTTGAGGCAATCTAATGAAAATAAATTACCGAAAGCACTGCTGTTCTCAGATGTTTCTATTTGAGATGACCACGAGATTTTTCCCAACAAGTGGTATTAGAGCGGTGTGACTGCAAGAAGAATGGAGTCTAAGACTCGCTGATACCAACAAGTGGTATGAGAGCCTTCTTTAGAGATGTTTTTTTCTTCCTGGTGTGTTGCTGTTCTGGGTATTCCTTTTGTTGAAGTCAGCAGATTCACTAAATTATCAACAAATCTTTGCTGAAGTCAGCAGATTCAGTGAGGTCTCCCTCATACATACAAAAAATTGAGCCTTAGTCACTTTCGATGCATGTGATTCACTTTTAACATCCAATGGAGTGCAGTGAATTTCCTCAATAAATTATTTAACTTGAGACAAGAAACCAACATTTTGTGCATTAATGTCCTTCAATACCTCCAACTATATTTAGAACCTCAACTCTAAATTCCACATTCCATCGCATAAGACCATTCTAAGACCATTCATAGAATGAATCCTCAATGGCCTCCTTGAAAACTCCATTTACTACCAATTATTCAACTTCAATTGCTGGCATCTCTCTGATGCTTAGCTAGAGGATCTCCACACATCACAATTTCTTAATAAAATTTGTTTCCTAGATCCTTTATTTTGAATGTTTAGCTAATATTTTGAAATTTATTAATTGGCTCTTGATAACTTTAAGTACTTTGATTAGAAGGTCTTCAAATCATATTTTGGTTGCTAGACTGTATTTCTCAATTTAACTGACCTGAGGGATAGTATTTTTATTTATGCAAAAACAAGGCAATTCCGGAATACTTTATCACTCAATCAACCGGGCTGAACAAATGTTGAATATAGATTCCATGTTCATTGATCTAATTCTTGATATTTGCTTTTGACTATTGACTTGACAACATTATTAAACTGACTAGTTAATCCTTGCATGTTAGATTTCCAAGTAAAATGTTTTAAACCTTGTAATCTGATGCAGACCTATCTTCCTTTATCTACAGAAGCAATGGCTACTTCAGCATATACCTGACCAAGATCATCCACATGGATCATGTGCTGTGCTTTCACTTTCTTTAGAGGTTTGGGTTGGATGGTTGAGGACACTGTATCATAATTGTGAATATCAAGCTAAAGAACTTGTGAATTTTTGCTATCAACCTAATCTACCCATTGAGGCACTTCAGCTATGAAGTCTTGTGAAGAAATTATTCAATCCAAAGAAGACGCTGACTGACTTGCAGGATTTGTGACAACTTCAAGACTTACAAATGGTTTTTAAGATGCAGTTGAATCATAAGCCCATCCCTTGTGAGTACATTACCACCACCACCTTAAGGAATGACACTTTGAAACATTGTCTAATAAGCTTAGGACTTGCAAGGTATAAGGTTATCCTTTCTGAGTGGTATTGGTCAGCGAAAAATATGGTTCTGCCGCATTACTAATAAAGGAAAAAGAGTCCAAGATTGCATCATCACCACTTGCATAAATATGGGAGAATATATTAAAATAATGTTTATTATTTATTTATTAATGCTCAATATTGTAAATTATTGTAAGATAATGATAAGATCGTCTCCGATCTTATCTGAAGTTTCTTTTTAGAAACTTTCCAGTTTTTGTAAATCTTGTAGACTATTTATTGAGCGTCTTGCTCATTGTTAATACATC
>VDFB02383274.1:42498-107712 GCA_007258455.2 Sequoia sempervirens | reverse complement strand
ACTTGACCCACTGGAGTGCAAAGTAGGGATTCTAAGGAAGGGGTTGGTAAATGTAGAGGACAAAGGCCTCAAAGTCATAACTTAAAAGGGATAGGAAACTAGGACAACCAGTCAATGATCAAACATAAGAAAAGTGCAAGGCCTTAGGAAAACACTAAGTTTTTGATGAAAGAGGGTTTTTCAAAAGCCCTAATGCATAATTGATAAAATAAACTTTTAAAAAATTATGAATTTTAATGGCCATGGTGATTCTAAAAGCTAAAATTTGAAAAAGTATCACTAGTGGCTCTAGTTGGGGATGTTTTTTTTTTGTAGAAATAAGGCAAGGAAACGTGAATCTCTAGTTTTCGTAGACTAGACAAAGGACTTGGACAAAAAGGAGCAAGTGATTGTACAATCATGCTAAAATACAATATGCATGGATATGCCCTACTTATGAAAATTAGGGTTTAAGGAATTGCCCATGCATTGGAAATTCCAAAACCTCACCATCCATATTCTACATAAAATAGGAATTCCTTCCATGATTATCAATTACAACATAAGGACCTTTCCATATGACTTAAAATTTACCATGCTTTCCTTTATCTTGAATCCTAGTATTCCACATCAAGATCATTTCTCCAATTAAGAATTTGTTGTCTGAAGTCTTCTTGTCAAATAAGTACTTAACTTGCAATTGTTTCTTGAGATTTATATTTTGTGCATCTCTCCTTGATTCATCCAACTCCATAAGTTGATTGATCTTAACCATTATGACATAATTAATATCCTCATCATATTCTTGGATGAACTTGTAAATTGGCAACAAATTGTTGATTGGTAATATTGCATCCAGTCCATACACTAATTCATAAGGAACTTTTTTTGTAGCCTTATTGATTGTTGTTTTATCAACCCATAATGCCATTTCCAATTTTGAATACCCTGAATTCTTATTTTTTCCAATCACTCTCTTTATGATCTTCATTAAGCTCTTGTTGTTGGATTCAACTTTTCCATTCCCTTGGGTACGATATGGAGAAGAAAAAGATATGGAAATCCTATAGTCATGGAAAAAAGATGTAATCCCATCTGATCTGAAGCACATAGCTTTGTCTACTACTAATTTAACAACAAATAAGGAGGGCCACCAATATCCAAACCTCGGGATTTTATGGTCAATTGTCTTGGCCATATAATTCCCTCAACAAACTCCACTATGCATGTCCTCAAGAATCTTGTCAACTTGCTCTTTATCAACACATCAGAGCAAAACACCATGTGTATCCCTCCAATACAAACAATCTTGGAATATGACATATTTAATAGCTTGTAACTTAAGAGTTCTCTTTTGATTATTGTTCATGTGCTCTGGACAAGACATGCCCTTTAAGTAATATAAATATCCTTATACCAAGAACAAGATTGCAAATTACATTCCTTCAAAGGTGCATCATCTTGTATCTGGTTTATCTAACTTGCGTCAAGGTTAGACTCAACCATAAGCTTGGCTAAACCTTGTCCTCTAACTACTTTGGTAATTTGGATTTCTATGTTGAATTCTTGGATCTTGTTAATTCATCTGCATTTTTTGCTTGTGAATTCTTGTTGGGTGAAGATATCTTTGATAGCAACAATGGGAACATAAGCAATTATTCTAGCTCCTACTAGATATGGATTGAAATTCTTTACAATCTTGACCAAAGCATAGGCTTGTTTCTCTATGATGTCATATTTTAATCATGCTACTTGAAGTGATTTGCTATAAAATACAAATGGATGTTCAAAACCCTCATCATTTTGTTGCAATAAAACAACAACAATAGTGTGAAAAGATGCAAAATAAAATATCTAGAAAGGATTTGCAATATTAGGTGACTTAAGCACTAGTGCTTGCTCGATAACCTTTTTGATATTTTTGAATGCCTATACAACCTCATCTCCCCACATAATTGATTCTTACTCTCTTAATATTTTGGAGATGGCCTTAGTTACCTCTACAAAATTGGTGACAAATCTTCTAACAAAGTTGATTTATCCAAAAAATGATCGAATTCCTTTTACAGTTTTAGGAATTAAAAATTGTTGCTACTCTATTAGGATCAATTCTAATTCCATCCTTTGAGACTATATGACCAAGAAATTTACCCTCTGTACAACCCCAAATGTACATTTCTTAGGGTTCATTGATATGCCATATTCATTGGCTTTTGAAAATACTTTCTCAAGATGTGTACAATGGTATTTCACTTTCTTTGAGAAGGCAGTTAAATCATCTTGATACACCACCATTATAATATCAATTAAGTTTGTGGATGCAACATCCATGGTCCTCTGAAAAGTTTCTCCAACATTAGTTATCCCAAAAGGCATCCTAACATAAACATATGTACCCCATGGTGTAGTAAAGGCAATTTTACATTACTCTAATTCCTTTACTGCCACTTGATTGTACCTTGAGAAACCATCCACCATAGATAGTAACTAACAACCACTTTCCTTTTGTAGCATTACTCCATATTAAGACGGGGATAATTATCTTTTAATGAAGATATGTTTAGATTTCTACAATCAACACATAATCTTATATCCCCATTATTTTTCCTTACAGACACCAAATTAGAGACCTACATGGAATGTCTAATTGGCTTTATGATCCCACCCTCTCTAAGATTCATCAATTCCTACTGTAGCTTTGGTGCCAATGTTTGGTTAATAGGTCTTTAATAGGTCTTTGCTTTTGTTTGAAAGGCTTGGCATCATACCTCAAAGGAATCTCATGTTGAGATAGATCCTTCCTATATACTTTCAAGTCATCATAAGACTAAGCAAAGACATGCCTACACTTTCTTAGCAAATATATAAGATAAGTCTAATCTTGGGAGACAATTTTCTCCCTATGTAAAATTTCTTAGGTAAATCTTTTGTACCTAAATTTATTTCTTCTAAATCATTTTCATGAACATGGTTTAATTTAGCCACATATCTATCTGAATTATAAAAGACTCTTTCTAAGGCAACCAAGCCCTTTGGGATCTTGTTAGTCTTTAAATGAATAGCCTCATTCCCAAGAACTGTGTCCTTTCCATCCACAACTTTCACAAGATTTTAAAAGTCTATTTCTTGATTGTGGTATTCTTCAATACAATGCAAAAACTTTAACAAATCTTGATCATCATTAAAGACTTGCCAATTATAAAAATTATCATGTACTGATGGCCTAGTTAAGATCTCAATGGTAGATATACTCTAGCAAAAGTTACGTCATTAGTCCATACAATAGTTTTGGCCAAAAAATAAGCCATATCATTTTTTGATCTTTCAATCCATTCTATAGAGAATGCATCAAACATTTCTAAAGCATCTCATACTGCAACTTTATATTGTTTTAATATTTTATTCTTTGAAACATACTTTTATTTTATTTAGGACACTACCAATTCTGAGTCTCCTAAAACCCTTAGTTCCTTAATTCCATGTTTGATTGCCATATTAAGCCCTAGCAAAAGTGCTTCATATTCTACTACATTGTTTATGTGTTCAAACTTTAATGAAAATGAGTATTAAAAGACTTACCATTTGTTGATATCAAAATCACCCCGCTCCTGCTCCTCTTTTGAATAGGAACCATCAAATAGCATCAACCATAATTTTTTCTCTCATTTAAGCTCCTTAATTTCTTTAACCGATGGTTTGTCCTTTTATGTTTCTATTTGAGGAGCATTAATTTTAAAGTTGTCAATGTCAATATCAACAACGTAGATCTCTTCATCACACTCAATATCCTCAACTAAGATAGGAGATCTTTCTTTGTTCAACTTTACATGTTTACCATTTATAGGAATCATGGCATATGATAGATCTAGGTGCACACTTTCACCTATTGTTGCAGCCCATTTTCTTCATAACAACATTCCATATTGAGCTGAAATGTCAACAACTGTGGCATTCACCTTGAAGTCCTTTTCTGGATATGCAACAAGTATGAACCCAAGGCCCTTTATAATTCCAATCACTGAGACCTCTCTTGAGTCCATTACAAAGCATCTTCCATATGATTTACTAAATTGTAGTCCTAGCTGATTCATTATGTTTAAGGGCATCACATTCGTAGAGGCTCTAAAATCAATCATGCAATTTCTTACCAAATTATCACTAATTAATAAGGAAACATAAAACAAATCAACTTGGGATGGACACTTAGTCATAATTATTCCTAGGTATACTTCAAAAACTTTTGTAGACATATCATCTGTCTCTATTTTGTTGTTTTTCTTTTGTTCCTTTTCCAATTAAAAACTGACCCTCTTTCCCTCAACAGGTATTTTGGAAGTACCAGTGATCAAATCCAAGGGCTTATCTTTATGTTCATCTATTCTCATCATCTCCAATAGTGAGAAAAAATATTAATTTATGATAAGATTTTTGTCATATCAATAAGATCATAATTAGGTGTATTGGTGGCTAAGCTGCTAGAAAAAATAGGAGCAATGATCTTTCCCTCTTTGCTTTGCATACTTTCTTTTCGAGTATTCTTAATATTAGCCTTTTATTCCTCCATATTCTACTTTTGATACTTCTCTTTGATAAGTGGAGACACAACTTGGTCAACAGACAATTGATGACCCTTACCTTTATCTTCTATATTTTTTCCCTTCCACATAGTGGTTCCATTTTTTTTGCATGTCCTTGATTGTCTTGTTGACTTCCATATTATTCATTAAAAAGGCTAGAAAATTTACCTTGACCATCATTATTTCCTTTATTTCTAAAATTATAGTTACTCTTTACCTGGGAAATAACAACATTAGTTAAAGCTCTAACTTCTTCATTTGATGGTCTTCTCAATTTGACATCAAATCTCGATGATTCAAAACCATATGTAGAGTAATCATGTTCATTAGTCTCATCATCAGAGAAAACTCATTGATGATATATTTTCATCACATGCCTTAGATAATCAATATCAAGATCTATTCCTTCTTCTACGAAGTAATAATCCTTGTTCTCTAAATTCAATTTTGTTGATAACATATTTATATCTTGGTTTTCTTCATAATGATTGTCATTGCAATCATCACATGGGGTTGTAGGGTCTTCAAATGATTGGGCTACCATACATTGTGAAGGAGAGTGGGCTAATTGACATACAAGACACCATAAATTATCTTCCATCATATTTAGACTTGGAATTTTAAGAGGGTATGAATTTTCCTTGTTTGGTGCACCTCTTTGATTTTGTTGGACTAGTTTACCATTTTTCCAAGTGGTATTGTAAGGTTGATCTGATAGTCTCATAATTCTTCCTGTTTTGGGTAATGATATCTATCATGTGGTAATCCTTTCTCATTTTTAGCTACCTTGTAGTTGATTTCTTTAAGGGTATTTATTACCTTATCCAACTTGTCTTCCAAAGTGGATTGCTTATTTTGATGTCCCTTAGGGTTTTGAAATATCTTAACATCATCTCTTTTGTTCATTTTCCTGAGGCTTTTCTATTATTCTCAATATGAGTAGCAATATTGAAAGAATCCCTAAGTGATTAAGGATTCTTATCCCTCAATTCATAGCCCATCTTTGGATCATGCACATTATAATTTAAAACTAGGCACATAGATTCATTAGATCTCATGCATGGTGGAATTTTATTGAAAATTCTATTGAATATAACATTAACACTGATATTGATTCATTAGAACCCTTACTAAAGCTTGGGTTAGCCTTATCCCCATACTATTATCTGAACACTCTTTTGAATTCATCCCATGAACCTATGCTTGCATCTAGCAAAGTTCTATACCAATTTTTGGCTTCTCCAGTTAAATATTGCATAAAAATATTCATTACCACATCCTCATCCTCTACTTCAAAATCATTTATTAGATTCAAGAAAGTTTTGAGATGTTCCTCACTAGCCACAACATTATTTCTAGAAAATCTTGTTAGATATGACCTTACTTCATTAGAAATTTGATTAGGATATCCAAAGATACCATAAAAATTGAATTGTCTATATCTTTCCATCTATAAAGGCGTTCTTCGTTGAACATTTCCTATCCATGGGTTTAGCTGAGCATTTTGGTTTGCAGGAACATTCTATGCTATATTTTTATTTTGTTGCATAGGGACATATTGACAACCCGAGCTTGTTTGAGCATTAAATTGCACTTAAGGCCCCATTTGGTTGTATCCTTGGTTGCTTGGTATATAATTTCCTATAACAATATTTTTTCCTTTATATTGTTGTTGGGGTATTCCTCCCATACCAATACCTTTTTGTTGAGTATTTTGCTGCAACTGAGAGTTTTGAGTAGGATTTGTACTTAAGAATTTATTGAAAAATTAGAGTTTATAGGCATTGAAGATGTACCAAAATTATTTTATTGTAAAGTAGAAGCATTAAAACCTCTTAAGGGAACACTTTCTAAAATACTTGTAAGGCAAGGATTGTGATACAACATTGGCATGAAGGTTGAATGGGACTGCATTAGTCACTATAGGGTTACTCTAGGTATTCACATGAGAATTAGTAAGAGGGAGATTTAGAGGATTGTTATTTCTAGTAGGATTTTGTAATGTTGAAACATAAGTACCACTAGAATGGTAGGAGACTTTCATATTTTCTATTATTTCCTTCATACATATCTCATTCTCATAGCTTCTCTAATTTTCACTTACTCTAGTCTTCTAATTTCTAATTGGAGACCTTTCATTTCTTTCAACAATTCCTCCTTGGTTTGAAGTATATTTCTAGATGTTGGGGTTTGTGAGACAACTTGAGGAGTACTAGTGGTTGTAAATTGAGCTGTGTCAGATACATAAGGATTTTGATAAGAAAAATGGCTTCAACCTTGGACTATAGGATTATGATAAACTTGTTCCAATATAGAGTTTATAATAGGGATATTTGTTTCAATAGTTTGACTCAAAAAATTGTGTTTGAGATCATATTCTCTTTGATTTTTTTCTCTTTCTCAAGTCTTTCTTGAAAATATTGTTGTTGTTCTGACCTTGACCAGATTTCCTTATTCCTTAAGTTTTTTTATATTTAGTTCTGGAACTCTAGGAGTTACATACTTAACTGGCGAATCAACAAAACTATCATCACTACTAGCATAGACAAAATGATTTCCAAAAGTAGGATCAGACTTGCATCTTTAGCTTTCCATGTTTGCTTTCTATTTTGTAATCTAGTCCCAAGCTTCTTAGTACGATAATCTTTGAACATAGGCTTTCTTCCTTCCATCCTAATAAGAAACCTTTAAAATACTTATTTTTCATTGGCCTTTTACAAGTGTCAAAAGTCTCCACTCAAATTAATGGGAATACTTCCAAATCCTCAACAATTTTTTTGAATGAATTTCAAAATCTTGACAAGATTTCTTCAAACTTTCTTTCAATAGATGAAAAAATAAATTTTTGACTCAATTTTCCCAAGTCTAGACCTCTGGACAAAATGAGTAAATAAAACCTTACAAGTCTAGAACATATAGAGAATGCAGTATAACTCAATATTGAATTCCCCAATAGAGTCACCAATTTGTTGGTGTTTCCAACTGATTGTCTAGGTTTCTCTAAAGATTAGCTAGATCCTATGATTAAGAACCCTAGGTTAGTGGCCAACGAACATGAGATAGGTTTTATACATTATTTCTCCTCTGCACTTTAGGCTCTACAAAACCAAGGCGGGTTCCCCTCCAAACAACATTATATAATGATAGAAATACTTGCAATGACGTTAAAATAAATGATAGTCTTCACATTAATATTTTAGAGGATGAGCTTAATTGGATAGATCATCTTCAAAACCCTCTATTAGCTCTGTATTTTTTGATAGTGTGAATTGAGCATAAACAAAATATAAATGTTAGTGAAGGTAAATTTTGATTTTATATTTGATTCTACTTAGGCTTGAGTTCCATTAATCAATTTTACCAGTGCCCTATCCATTATAGAGTCAAGAAATGAGATAATTCCTTTGAATAGAAAACCAAATAACTAACTCAATGGTTTTACAATCTTACTACCTTACAGTAAGAAACCAACAAATGGAAGATATTTTTAATCTTCTTATAAATCCCTACTGCAACTATAACATCTTCAAGTATCCAATTTAAAGCATTTTAATCCATTACTTGAACAAAAGCTAACAATTAGACATTCATCATAGCAAATGTTAAATGATAATAACAAAATATCATTCTTTTTTTGAACTTAAAAAGACCTTAACTATACAAGAATTAATTCTATATAGAGACTACAACAATTAAGGACACAGGATGCTCAAAATTCCCTTTTATAGATAATAAGGGAAGCAACAAGAAAAAAGCCTCATTCACCACTTAGTCACTAAAGACAAAATCTAAGTAGTGACATTGTTCTAAAAGGACAAAATACATTTACATACATAGGGAATAAATGTCCAAAAAGTGGTTGAAGATCTTTTTGGAACATTTACATTGATGTATGGATTTGATTTCTTCAAAATTGCTCCTGGATAGGGACAAGACTTTTCTGACATTCCCATCCTTGTTTGTTGATGTTGCATTTATGCTGGTTGGTGATGACTGATTGAAATGTAACTCAAATCTTTGCACCATCCTTCTCTTTGTCTTTATCCTACTCTGCTAACATGTCACCTCTAGGTGACAGAAATTGATTAATGTTGACCACATGTGCCTTGTAGTCATCATCTCTCCTTCCTCATTCAAAATAGTAGGCATGTGGAACTCTTCAAAACCTTCAAATGTAGTTAATTTCCTTTTCATAAGGTTCTTATACCTATGATGATGACTAATAATGTCATCTGAGAACTTTGATATACTAAAAATATCCAACTTTATATTGCAATTAAAAAATTTGAGCTTCTAGCAATAATTTTCAAAAGTGTAATTCTAGGGGCCCAGCTGATCTGAAAGCATTTTAGCCTAACTCCTGCTTGAGTATGGATAGAATATGCATTCCTTAATATTTTGTGGTTGTTGCATACTTTTTCCACCTTACTCAAAATGTTTGATAATTTGTAACCCAAATTGTATTGTCAACCAAATCAAATATTTTCTTTACTACTCCCTTCTTTGTTACTCTGTCCTCTTCCTTGCTTTGCTTGAGATTCTCTCTTAGGATTTTGACCTCAAGGATCAACTTATCTTTTTCCTATGACCCTTGGGCCTCAATTATTGTTTGTAGTGGAGGTGGCAATCCTTTAGTTGTATTCAACTGCTCTTCCAATTTCAAATCTATGGCATTTTCCCTATCCAAACCCTCTTGTAATTTCTTCACTATTCCTCTATGAATAGGGTTGAATTCACTATGAGGGTGGAACTTGTGTCCCCTAATATTTTGACTATCAAGTTTCCAATGAGCTCATTGGGATCACTAATTATCTAGGGGGTCATCCCACAATAATGGGTCCCAAACTTGGGACATCCTATTTTTTCCTGAAATCACATATTTTTTAGAAAAACAAAATTTTAAGCCTTGAAGGGTTCTATCTAAATGGTTTTAATTGAAGAGTTTTAAATAATACCCCTTAGGTCAAACCCCCTTGGATAAAACCTCTCTAGTCTTAAATCATAGCCACAATGGATTCCCCTTCACACCTATCAAAATGTTGACAAAAAACCACTTTTTATTTACCTTTTGAGGGATCAAATAAATTCATTTAGAAATTATGCTTTGTAAGTATGTAGCTATTATTACAAGCTTTGCAAAAAGTATACTTTTTAATTTTTAGATTTTATTATGATGTTTATATTTTATTTCTTGTGAATATATGTTTTCCACCAAACATCAAGCTATTTGTTTCACACACAAAAAATAAAAAATTGAGAAAAAAATTCTAAAAAATATGTGTGTGTTAGGTATTGATGTTCTTGTTTTAGCCAAAAAAATAAATAATAATTTCAATACATACAAAAAAAGTTGTGTGATGACATGCATCTATGTCCAACTTATAATTACTCTTTCAAAAATTAATTTAAAAAGAAATATGTAACAAAAAATGAAAAAATATCCATACACTAGATATTGATGTTTTTGATTAGATAAGAAGGGAAAGGACCCTAATCCCATACAATAGCTAAAAACAAAGAAAAAACAACCCAAAGAAACAGGTTGGAAAAACAACTACCACTCAAACAACAAAAGAGCTAAACATTAACAACACTAGCTAACCATATGGGACCATGAATGGGCACGTATGCCAAAAGTAAGTTTACCATCAAGTTATGCAGGCCTGTTATCATCATCAAAAGAATATATAAAAAATAAAACTATAAATAGGCCACAAACCATAAAGATAAGTCCATATAGTCTAAACATCATAATTAAAAGTCTTATTAAAACTATTTAAAGCAGTAGCAAGACAAACTAAAATCCAAAAAGCCATAGAACAAGACAACATCATTTTTTCGCAATAGCAATCAGCTCCTAGTTATCCCCTAGGTCAGAGATAAAATTCTTCCAATCAATTTCCCCAACATTATGAGCATCTTCATCTTCCATCAGCTTACCTTGCACTAGATATTGATGTTACAAATATAAATTTTAAAAATTATAATTTTATCCTTTCAATAAAAAAGTTGTGTGATGACGTAAACATTATAGTTTTAAAATGTTTTTTACTATAAAAATAAGTTATTAAAAGTTATGTAAAAAAAATCATTATTTTTTTCTATTTTTTTAAATATTTATATTTAGAATCTACACACAAATCCTCACAAATAACTAGTTCACATCATCTCCAAATTATTAATGGTTTAGTTGCTATAAGTTTCATAAAGTGAAAATTTGGTGAAAAATATTGATTTCAATATCCTACTTGGCAAAAAGTGGGACATAGTATTATGGGATGACCCTAGGGTTTGTTGGTCTCTAGAAAAATAGATCAAATTTCCAAGGTCTCATGCCTTGGATTGGATCTTGACCCAAAATAGAGGACCTCAACTTGCTCTTCTAAATTCAAAACCGAGTCTCCTCCCCTTGTCTTCTAATGGTGTCAAATACAATAGAAGATGACATGTCCCATCCTGGTAAGATAAGGAATCCTACAGTTCTCACCAATTCTCTACCCCTTTGAGGGGTTATAGATTCCATTTCTCTAGATTCACATTATCCCAAATGTTGAAAAATGAGGTGTTTTCTTAGCTTAATACTCTGTAAAACTTTAATATTGCTGATCTAAGTAAGTCTTTTCTTTGTTACATATATTCTTTGTGGGTGATTATCTTGATTAATCCATTTTACTGTTGTAGAATGTAGAGAGAATTATATAGAAGAACTAGACAGGATAATAGAAGTTTCACACAAGATATACCGTGGAGAAACCCTTTCGGGAAAAAACTCCACCAAGAATTATTCTATTATTCAAACTCTGAATTACAATAGCTCCAATTCTTGCTTGAGAATGCTTCTTCTATCTTTACCAATCTTCTTCACACCTGCAATAACAATCTCAAATCTCTATTCAACTTTGAATGAGATATATAGACAATATGCAACCTTGTAATCTCCAAATGGTGATAATTACAATGCACAAGCTCAAGCCCTTGAAAAGGTATGCCATATTCCTTCAAGTAGAGTTCTTCAGTGAAGACTAAAGCTTACAGCATGTGCATCATGCATTTGGGTGTCCCAAACTGAAGCTACAACTTCTCTTTCACTTCGGTGATAATTCCAAAGCTATTCCTCAAAGATGGCGCCCACAATTAAAGCTACTTAACTGAGCCATCAGAAATATCTTATCATGCATTGGAGTTAATTCCAATAAAGCATCTTGGGCACCCAAGTTTGCTTCAAGTGCTTTATTGTTAACTGAAACATTTACTCAACACCATTCCCAAAGAATGGTCATCCCTTGTTAACTGGAAGTAGTCCCTGTTATCTGTCATACAACTCAATGTTATTAGCCATGCATTACAAGTTAACTGAAGCTAACTACATGCAACTCAAAATAACCAACATGCATGCAACATGCACTTGCATGCTCAAGATAATCGGAACTAACTAAACTAAACTAAACTAAACTAACTAAACTAGTTTTGGTGAATTAAACCGAATCGAACTTAAGCTGAATCGATCGAACCGGCTGATCGAACTTAACTTAAGCTGAATCAAGCATGCAAACATCAAATCCTAACTTCTAGGATCTTTACATGCATTCGGAAGTGTTAACTGTTACCGTATAGTTAACTGGATTCAAGGTGAGTTTCACCTTACCATGTGTGCACCCACATGCTCCTATTATTTAGGAATAAATACAAATGTCAATTTCATGATTTATTTCATCCAAATATTAATCTCATCCTAATCTTAGTGTTGTTGAACACATTCCAAGAATCTAGGAGATACATGAAATAATTAATGTTTTAGGATTTGCAATTAAATGGCATCCTATTTCCAACAGGGATGACCCTAGGGTTTGTTGGTCTCTAGAAAAATAGATCAAATTTCCAAGGTCTCATGCCTTGGATTGGATCTTGACCCAAAATAGAGGACCTCAACTTGCTCTTCTAAATTCAAAACCGAGTCTCCTCCCCTTGTCTTCTAATGGTGTCAAATACAATAGAAGATGACATGTCCCATCCTGGTAAGATAAGGAATCCTACAGTTCTCACCAATTCTCTACCCCTTTGAGGGGTTATAGATTCCATTTCTCTAGATTCACATTATCCCAAATTTTTGCAACTATTTATTTCTTCTCCTTCTCTGTCAGAATTTTATCAGATACCCTCTATTGTAGTTCTTCTCCTTTATTCTTAAGGGAAAAGTCCTTGAATTCCTTGGTGGTAATAAATTTGTTATCTTGCATAAATTCTATGCAAGCCTGAGCTCTGATATCATCTACTATTTTTCCACTTGTCTCAAAATTGATGATCAATCTATCATGAATGGTCTTTCAATTATGACCCTAGGTGCATGATGCATTTATCTGCACTATATTTGTATCATCAAAACTTTCCCTTAATCCTAAGGGATAATCAACCAAGGGTCCAGATGAGGGATCAATCTGCTATAGGGGAGTAACCTATTGAGGACTTGGTGGTATATCCCTTCTGGAAGTAGAGGGGCGAAGTGTACTTGACGGGGGATTTGGTACATTTAAAAGAAATTCATTGGAATTATCTAGTATTGTCATATCCCTCATTATGGGATCATTGATGTGCAAAAATGATCCACCAAATGAAGGATATACCTGCTTCCTCTTTGTCTCAACCATCTAAATCCTTACCCATAAAGCTCTTCTTTTTGCAACTTCCTTTTCCAAGGAGCAATTTCTAATCAAATCCTCCACATTATCATACTCATGTTCAAGAAGAGTACCAATTTGAAAATGATTCTTTAATCATTGATGAAATGATATGGATCATACCTCCTAATTATGTCTACCCTCATTTTGTATGGTATCAACTTTCCATACAACAACCCCATTCCCTCTATTGATTTCACATGAAAATAAAAAAACACCACTGTAGAAGGGAGAATGACATGTTTTTATTGTTCTTGAAATGAATCTTGTTAGACTCATTTAATTGCCACATGATTTCTAAGAAGGCAATTCAGTCTGGCACATATTTGGGAAGCACATGTGGTACAACTAGGGGCCCATAGATTATGATTATGGTAGCATCTGTGTAAAAGAACCAATCACCCCAATTGTGATTGATCCCATTCTCTAGGAGAAGGCCCCTTAGCCTCAGGAATTTCCTCACCTTGAATTTGAAAACCTCCAATCCATTGGAAAGCCAAAGTTCTTCAAAATCATTCTAATAAAGAATTCCTCAAAAACAAAGTAGTTGGACTTCTCACAGTCCTTATCCCAAATATAGGTCCATTCTTGGACTGGTAGTCTTCTTTTTTGTTCATCCATGGCCCTAATTTTCATATGTGGGGACCATATACCCTCTCCACTGAACAAGATGATGTGACACAAAAGTGAGTACCATTTGAAGTGTACTACATTGATGTCCTTTAGTGAGTTTGAGGATTTGTGAATTTCACTTGCAATGTAGTCAACATAGTCATATGGTTTATTCACATGTATTCTTTGAATGTCTACAACTAATACTATCAAATTCATTGACATCTAAATCTTGTTGTCCAAGACCAAAACTTGAAATAATGAGAAGTATGTCTTGACAAAGTAGTCTTCAAAGATATCATAACCAAAAGGTTCTAACTGTCCACTAGCAAATCTTCTCAATTCCCTGTTAGGCCCTCTAGGCCTAAAGCATGACAACCACTTTACCCTACAACTGTCCTTGTGCCTCTTTTATTATGTGGTGAGGGCACCCAAATCTATAGGTAATTGGTCATTAGAGTTTAGATTGAAAACCATACAAATGTAAGCTCTATTCAAGGACATCAAGGATTTTCCACTTAATAAAAATAATGCCCTTTTCTCAAGGTTGTAAGCCCTTGCAATTGCCCTAATTATGTCAACATTTACAAATACATTGGGCATGACCAACCTTCCAACCCTAATCTCCATATATTGAAAATAGGTCTATCTTCTAGGGCTTTTTGGAAGGATGTTTAAAATGGGCATAACCTTGAACCATAATTATTGGGTCTCTCCAATCTTTGTTCTTATCACAAATTATGTCAGCTAAAATCCCAAACCCATTCACCATTCTAGGTCTCTTATAAAATTTTGGTAACTAAGCCATTATATCATCATCAAGTCCCCTCTTTACACCCCTTTAAGTTCCAACCATAATTCTCTTTCTATGGTTTTAATACTTTTAAAACTAGGGTTTAGAAATTTTACACTTCGTTGAAGACTTTGTTAAAATTTTATACAATGCCACCCTCCTAGAGCCCTAAATTTCTCTCTAAATGCTTAAAACTAGGTAGAAATCACCCTAGTGATGCTCAAAATGCATGAAGATGGTCAAATTTACTTGTTGGTCAAATTTACTTGTTTATTGTCAATTGAAAGCCCTAATTTTTTTTGTGAAAACCCTTGTTCACCTAGAATACTAAAGTAATTTTGCTCTAGTATCTTCACTTTGTGCTTTGAGTAATGAGAAATTAAGAAATTAAGACAATACCCTCAAGAATTAGGTAGATACATATCAAATTGGCCATTAATGTCCCCGCATGCTTGAACACGCGACCAATGGTAGCCATTCTCCATTTTTTAATATAGGTCGATCATCTCCAAAGATTGACAGTGATCGCGAGAATTTAAAAAACTTTTCGCGATGAGAATAATTTCCTTTATTTTTCATAACATTTGGACATGTGTCATTATTTTGGGGACTCATGGGAACAAAAGAAAATCTTTGAGGCTTCCACGATAGTTCTTTTGTTTGCGAAACATTGGAAGTGAGCGAGACTAAACACGTGGTGCAAATTGAGGAGTTTGGGGGAATAAAAGATTGGTTAACATTGCCCCACAACGGTTATGGCTAGTGTGAAAAGATACAATGCATGTTTTTTTCTCAAAATAATGGCATTTTTCTAATTCATGGAGAGCAAAGTTTTCGAGATAAAAAGTTCCACGATGCATGTAACTTTGTGTGACTAAAAGGGTCTAAAACACACGTGCTTTAATAAAAAACTTAAATTTACTAGGTTAAAAGCGGTTGACAATGAATGATAGAAGGGGGCTTCGCCAACAGACTTAAGTTACTTGCACAAAAACAAAGTCCACTATTTAATTGGTCAAAGATCCATACATTTCAACATCATATTGGAGAAAAAGGTATTTTTTTAGGTTTGGAGGGAAAATAGTAACATAGAAATAGCTTCAGCGAATCAAAGAGGTTGCATGGAGTATTTACTTGTCATGTGGGATCCACTAGAGTGCAAAGACTTAAGCATTTAATTAAAATCATGTGCTAATATCAAACTCAATAGGATTCTATGGAAGGTTTGGTAATTATACAAGACAAAGGCCTCAAAGTTGTAACTTAAAGGGCTAGGAAACCGGGACAACCAGTCAATGATCAAACATAAGAAACATGTAAGGGTCTTAGGCAAACACTAGTGTTTTGATGAAAGTTAGGTTTTTTTAAAATTCCCTAATGCATAATTGATAAAATAAACCTTTGCAAATTTAGGATTTTTAGGAATTTCAATGGCCATGGTAATTTTGAAGCTAAAATTTCAATAAGTACCACTAGGGGAGACCATGGAAATTTCATAGGAGTGCTATATATGATGAGAGAGCTAATATTAATAAAGAATGTAAAAGTAACAAGTTGATTCCATTGAAAGGAGGAGATGGGTAGGTTTGTTGTTGTGTCTAGATTTTTTTAGGGGATGGCCACTTTCTATTGAGTCCAAGGACATGTGACACTGCAAATGTAGCAGGAACCACTATAGATATAGATAAGGTTTCAAAATTATTGATAGAGTATGGGGACATTATATCAGATAGTATGCCTAGAAGGATTACCACTAGTAAGAAGTATCAGTCATCACATCAACTCACTCTCGGTGAAAGTTTTCCAAGTAAGGTGATACATAGGATGCCACCAACGATAGATGAAGAATAGATAATTGAAGAAGATGATTCTGTAGAAGATATGTAGGGAGTGCATGTAAATGTAATAATTCACTTGGAAAGGATGAGTGATAGATATAAAGAGAAGGTTGGCGAAAAAAGAAGGCATAAGAAGTTTGGGATTTAAAATTCAAAGTTATGGTGCATCTTAGAAAATAATATTTCTAGTTGGGCTAAATAATAATTTGAAGATGAAGAATTTTGGTCTATGTAGAATTGTAAGAATTTTGATTTAGGAAATGCATTTGAAGTGAAGTTATCAAAAGGTTCAGGCATATCAGGTCAAGGTTCAATGTTGTAAACTTATATTAGTATCATGAAGCAAATAGTGGTTTATAAGTACAATGAAAGAGTCAAATACTGCAAGAGCCAAAAGAAGAGATTGTTGAGATTTTGGATAGTAAAATTGGCATGAGCACATAAAATAAATAATATGAGAAATATTTGGTGAAATGGAGAGGTAGGCCTAAAAAATATTTCACTTGGATTTCAAGGGCTAAGGTAGATTGTCTTGGTTTCCCTCTAGCCGCTAAAAAGTGAGGGACTCATTTTTCAAATTTCCCAAAGTGTTTGATGTTGGGAACATGATCCCAAGGTGTAAGAGTAGTGTTGCATTACTCAAAAACATTTTCTTTTACTTTGTATGTTACTAGGGTCCCATTTATATTCAAATAATTGTAGATCATATCATATTTCATCACACTTACACATTTCACTTCACAATTATGAATATATGTTCAATGCTAATCTTATAATATTGTATTCAAATTCTAAAATATTTTAATCACCACAAAGACACAATTCACTTCTATACTTAGTACTGACATAACATGAAGAAATCTATTTTCACTATTCATAGTTTGGGATGACATCCTGAAGCATGCAAGATAAAAGAATGCATCACAAGATACAATGGACCTAGGAGAGTCTATGGTACATGACCTACATTAAGGTTCATTGATCCACCATCATCATATTCATTCCACAAGATTCTTTTATACATTTGGTTGACTAAACGCTACATTTGGCATTAAACTTTGCAGTTCCTTACAACTAACTAAGATTATTCCTAAGGCTAGGAGCTATTATATAAGCATCGCTCCTAATCATTTAAAAATAACGAGGTTAGACATTCAAGTTCAAAGTCAATTTTGAGAATTGTATTGTAATATATTTAAACTTTTAAAATTTGCATATTTGTAATCAAGTGGATAATTCTTATTATGTTAGAAGCTCATTACAACAAATTGTAATTCATTCATGATTGAGAATCAATAAAATCGTATTACTATTTTGTTTACAATTTTTGTTGTTTCTGGTTTTTGATTGTGTTAAATTTTTTTGCATCAATGTTTCGGATCACACTCTATGATCTATCATCAAGATGTAAAGAGAGCATAAGGAGATGATTAATGTTTTGTTGTAGACTCAAATTTGCTTAAAAGGTGGAAAATGACCCAAAACACGAGGAAAGAGAGAGACAGGCTAAAAGGATAATATGACAAGACAATTTTTTAATTAGAACAAATTGAAAGACAATATATATATATATATATATATAATGCAAATACTATATGTTAAGAATGCAAAATAATTAAAAGAATACTAATGAGCATTTAATACATACTAAGAGAATATATAAAAAAGTGTGTATATATATATATGTGTATATGTATATGTATATATATATATATATATATATATATATACATATATATATATATATATATATATATATATATATATATATATATATGTATGTATATGTATATGTATATGTATAAGTATATATATGTGTGTGTGTGTGTGTACATATACATACATACATACATCAGACACACACATATAACTAACAAATAATATATGCTGAAAATGTAAAATAATTAATAAATTAAAAGAATACTATTAAACACTAATTGCAAATTAAGAGAATATATAAAAGTGTGTGTATATATATATATATATATACACACCAATAAAAACTATTCAAACTTATTCATAAGCAAAAACTATTAATAAATATATAAAAACAAAATTTGAAATAAATGTGCTGTAAAAAATTTATGCATAAAATGCAAAAATGTAAAGCAAAGTTGAAAAGATAAGAAAAAACTATAATTTTTTTTGAAGAAAATGAGATACTAGTATATTAATAAAACAAAAAGAAGGAACTATGAAACAAAAGAAACAAAAGAAAAATTAAGATTACCTAAAAAAAAATTATCTATAAATACAAGGAGATAAAATTGAAACTATAAATGCAAAATGCACTTATTAATAAAAACAAAGCTAAAAAGCTAATAAAAAACTTTTGAAGAAAAATGAGATACTAGCATATAAATAAAATAGAAGAAGAAACCAAGAAAGAATAGAAACAAAAGAAGAATAATTAAGATTACCTAAAAATCTATAATTACTAAATTGAATCTATAATATACAAGGAGATAAAAATCTCAATATCTTAGTAACTATATGAATAGAAAAAGGTGGAAAAGAACATATGCAAGTAATTGCAACAAGGAAAATGAATGAAAAATGAAGATGCATAATAATAATAATAAATAACAAAGAACTAAGCTACATAAAGAAGGGAATGGGAAAGACACGAGATGGAGCGAGACCCAACAAAAGAGGAGCGGAAGATGACCCAAGGATAGAGGGGGAAGGAGATGACGAGGGGGATTAAGGATGAGGGTAATGATGGTTTCTCAGGTTAGAAAGAAGGGGATGCCAAGCTCGGTTTAAACTCAGACCTTCATCGCGATTAAGGTTGGTGGGATGATTGATGATTTCTACGGCCTCCTTAAGCTTCCTCTTGTAGAAATTTTCCTCTTTGAACCAGATTTGAGTGTTTTCTAAGCATATATGATGCTTGGTTGAATAGGAGTGTTCAACCAGGGAAAATTTAATAACACGCTCATGCTTGATATCAACACCATGTTCTTTAATTCTGGTGAAGAACGAGCGACCCGTTTCACCTATATACAGAGTGCCACAAGAACATACAACCTTGTAGACACCCAGCCTAGAAGGATGTCTCTTGAGTCTTTAAGCAGGGGGACATAATCTTTTAAGGTGGAAACAGGTTTGAAGGCACAACAGAGGCCTCTTTTAAGGAGGATTTTGGAGATTTTGTGGGAGATGCCTTCCACAAAAGGTAAAGAGGCAATCAGGAGAGAAGATGGTTGGGAAGAATTGGATTTGGAGTTGGAGAAGAAACTTGATTTGGCTTGCCTAAGGGCTCTGGAAATTTGCTTGTTTGTATACCCATTTAACTTAAAGACACCATGAAGGTGGTTCAATTCTTGGTCTATGTGATCTTCATCACAAATGTGATAAGCCCTTGTGGTAAAGGTTTGTAAGATCCCAAATTTTTGGCTAGGGTGGTGATGAGAAGAGGAATGGAGGTATAAATCCGTATGAGTAGCTTTGCGGAAAACTCGACAACCAATGGACCCATCAGATTTTTTGAGGAGAAAAACATCAAGGAAAGGTAATTGGTTATTAGATTCAATCTCCTTGGTGAAAGAGATGCAATGGGCTATGCTATTGAGGTGAGCATGAAATTCCTCTAGCTTTTCAAGGCCATATGGCCAACAAACATTAGTGTCATCCACATACCTCTTCCACCACCTTGGCTTGAGGGGAGAGGACATGAGAGCAATTTGTTCAAAGTGCTCCATGTCTAGGTTGGAAATGATAGGCAAGAGGGGGGATCCCATAGCTACACCGTCAACTTGCTCATAGATGACTCCTTGGAAAGAAAAAATGTGGATCTCAGGCATAGCTCAACTAAGGAGGCAATCTCAAAACTCACCTTACTTTTAACAATCTCAATGGTGTCAGGAATAGGAACCTTGGTAAAGAGGGAGATTACGTCAAAACTTACCAAGATGTCACTATTTTCTAACTTGATGTATTGGATAAACTGGACAAAATGGGTGAAATCTTTGATGGAGTAAGATTTTCCCATGAGAGGGGAGATTAATTTGGTGAGAAAAGAGGCCAACTTGTAAGTCAGAGAGTCTCTATTATCCACTATAGGCCTTAAGGGGATGCCCTCTTTGTGAATTTTGGGAGCACCATAAATACACAGGGTTACTTCTTTGCAAGGAATAAGGCACTTCTTGGTATCATCATCAAAGGAGGAGCAAGCTACTAAAGATTTGACATTTTTTATGATTTTGGCGCAAGGGTTACGAGAAACAATTTTGTAACTATTGGAGTGAGACAGGAGGTCAAGCATTTTGGACACAATCCTTTTTGTTCAAAATAAATGTGGCGTTGCCTTTGTCTGCTTTAGAAATGATTTAGAAATGATTACGAGGTCAAGCATTTTGGACACAATCCTTTTTGTTCAAAATAAATGTGGCGTTGCCTTTGTCTGCTTTAGAAATGATTAAATCATTATTTTTCAATAATTTGTGAAAGGCAATAGCCTCACTTTTTGAGATATTGCACCTAGGCAGAAAAGGCTATCCAGCCCCTAAAACGACATGGGGCATCGGATGCCCCATGCACCTACATAACCCTCCGTGCGCGCGGGCAGGCAACTGACAATTCCAGTCGTATTTGTCAGTTTTTTCTTTTTTACAGTGCCCAATATATGGGAATTATATATAATATGTTTTTTAATATTTTAATATATATAATATGTCTCTAAATTTATTAATTAATTTATGATGAAAACATATATTGTAAATTAATTAATAAATTTAGAGAACATATAATATTTTTTAATCAATATTTATATTATAATTAAAGTTATGTATTATTCTATTTTAAAATAAATCAGATTCATTTAATATTTTTTAAATAGTTTAATAGATTAATTAATTTTTAAATATAAATTGATTAAAAAGAGAAGTTTGAGAAAAAACATATCTCGATATATTTTATTTAGATTTTTTTGAAAAGATAGCTAATGAAAAATTCATATGAAAAATCAAACCTAAATCCTTGGAAATATGTGGTAAATAAGGTGAAGAAGATATTTACCACATCACTTCGATGCTAATCTATAGTTTAAAATCTCTCTAGTTATCATCCATAAAATATGGAAGCCAATGCACAATAGAAAGTAAAAATTGTGAAGACACTCATAAAATGATAAAACATATCAAAACTAGAAATACAATGTAGTAATTTGTATGTAACTATTGAAAATAGGTTAATTGATTCATTTCAAAAATATTTTAAATTGAAAAATATATTTCATAATATATTGTATTATATATCTATTTACATATCAAATATATTGATGTAAGAAAATATTGATATAAATTAGCATTTTTATAAATTAAAATTATACAATTATTATAATATATGATCCCCATCTTAGTATGCATGTGAATAATATAAATCATGCTTTTTAATGTAAAATTTATAATAAATAAAATTGATAAATATAATATATGTAGTGAGGATAATTTCTCACAATCTATTTCTGTTACAAATTAAGAAACATCATTAAACATTCACATACAAGTAAGTAGAAACTATGAAATTTCTTTATTGGTATTAAATTGCATAATCTTAAACATTTGTATTCTTTCCAAACATGAAATAAGGAATGTCTAAAATTAGTTCAATGTGTTTAGCCTAATTCTACATCTAAATCTAAGTCTAAGTTTGAGTATGAGATACACTATGATGTAAAGGATTATCATACAATTACAAGTGGTGTGGGGTAGGCCCCTTAGTTTGGAAAACTAAGATAAGAGAATGAGGTCATCATGTATAGGTTTGTTGAACCATGAAAGTAGTATGACCATCTCAATCTATACGAATATGAAATCATGTAAAACCTATAAATATAATGTGGATAATATTTCCCCTCAAGTTTAATAGTTTCTTTATTGTAGATTTAATTTGTGAGTGTATAATGAAATATGTTGATGTACTCTAATTTTGTTTTATCATACATACTTGGAGTCACTTTCCTGTAGATTCTTACAATCTAGTTACTCCTTGTAAGCTATTTTTAGTGACACTTTATATTTTATGACCTCTCAAGTATTTCATTTGTATAATATTTTTAAAATAAAATTGTTTGTGTAACTTATAATAAATGATTTTTTAATTCTTTTGTTCAAATTTAATTATATTTAAAATTTGGTATCATTAATTATTAAGTTTTATATATGCATTAGATTTTATGATTTTTATCTCCAATGTCATTATCTTGGTTATCACATGATAGGGGACGTTTTTGATAGACTATTATAAATATTTTAAAAATGAAATAGTAATTATACTATATTAGTGTTGAGAAGATATCATTATAATATTTTAAAATAGTTGAGGAAAATTTGTGGTCAATAATTTACTTTAATTATCTGTTTTATATTTTTTAATGCATAGTTGATAATTTCTAAAGATAATTTCTAAAGATGTTTAAGATTAAGGGGGCATCTAAAATGGTTATGTACTATAATTTGTCTATATCAAATTGTTAAATCGTATTAAAAAACTATTGATGTGATTTGTGAAAAGTGCAAATAAAATAAATAAAAATAAAAATAATAAAAATTTGTAAGATTATTTTTTATTTTTTTAGATAAATAATTTTTTAATATAATTAAATTTTTAAAAAATATTAAAACAAAATAACAATTTATTTTAGTATTTCTTTTAAAAATTAATTATTCACAAAATGATTGTTTATTTTAATAATGTTGATTGTTCACAAATGACAATGTTAAAAAAATAATTAACTTTTTAAAAGTACTAATAATATTTTATAATTAACTTTTAATAATTACTAATTGTTCACAAAAGAAGTTACCTTGGGAAAAATTTCAATGAATTTAATTGGTATGGAAACATATATGCAAGCTATTACAAATTTTAAATTCATATGATAAGCTTGTAATTGGTTTTATTCTAACCCACTCCTCTAGAATAAGGTCTTGAGAGAGCTTCATGTATCTCAAAAGGGAAGAAACTTTGGTTTCTTAAAAACATATCACCAAATCAAACATAATTTTTTTAAGAATCTCAAAGAAAAACACAACAAATTATAGTAAAATATTTGACATTACCAATTAAACAAAAATAAGATGTATAAACAATTGTATTTACAAAAGTACAATAAAAATATTGTGTATATACTATTGACACACACCATTGATTTGTTTCATGAACATGTTGATTCACATCCACCTCATCCATAGATTGAAATCTACTTCACCAAATGCCTTGAGGATTTCAAAATCTAAAAAGATAAATTTAGTTGGTTGTATTAATTTCAGCCTTAAAATTTAATTCCCAAATAAATTATGTCAAAGATAGATAATGAAACTCTTAAATTTATGCATTCGTTTTATATTACTTGATCAATTTACTTGGCAAAAACTAAAATGCATGAATGCGATATTTATGTAACTTAGCCAATTTATTTTTAAACTAACATTAAGAGAGAGTTTAAACTATAGATTAACATCAAAGTGATGTGGTAAATATCTTCTTCACCTTATTTACCACATATTTCCAAAAATTTAGGTTTGTTTTTCATATGAATTTTTCATTAGGTATCTTTTTTTTTGTATTGAAGATAATGCATTAACTTTTAAACAGCACATCTAGTGCTAGCTAGTTTCATCTTTACATAGGCGTTACAATAGCACAACCTGCGCTATAATTCAACACCTTCACAACCGCTGAAACACAAAAAATAACCAGTGTTCCAAATACAAACCAATAAACCAAGCTGTGACTTGATATTTTACAAGATAGGCCAGACTAAGTACATAATGAACAAAACAAAACAAAAAAACTTTAGCAAGACATTTCTCCACAACCATATCTATGCATAGCTAGCAATTTAACTCTCATTAAGAGCCTCTGCTTTGCCCTGAAAGAGTCCACCATCTCTTAGATATCTTTTCAAAAAAATCTAAATAAAATATATTGAGATAGGTTTTTTTTCAAGCTTCTCTTTTTAATCAATTTATATTTAAAAATTAATTAATCTATTAAAATATTTAAAAAATATTAAATGAATCTGATTTATTTTAAAAATAGAATAATACATAACTTTAATTATAATATATGATAAAACTTATAATATAAATATTGATTAAAAAATATTATATGTTCTCTAAATTTATTAATTAATTTATAATATATATTTTCATCATAAATTAATTAATAAATTTAGAGACCTATTATATACATTAAAATATTAGAAAACATATTATATATAATTCCCTCCCTAAAAAATAAAAAACTAACAAATACGACCACTGCACAGAATTGTCAGTTGCCTGGTGCACGCACGGACGGTTATGCAGGTGCATGGGGCATCCTGGGGCATCCGATGCCCCATGCCGTTTTAGGGGCTGGATAGCCTTTGCCCACCTAGGCGGCTTGGCACGTCTAAGCGCCACAACACAATCCTATCTGACTTTTCAACAACCTCCATAGGAAAATTCCGGACCACATTTTCAACTTCAATGAGAAAGCCAATATGTGGAATAGATCGAGGAGAAAGGGCAAACTCCAAACCTTCTTTTAGGAAATTAAAAGTCGAAGAGTCCAAGGTGGCATCGGATAAATTGACAACCAACTTGCTCTCCCAATCATGAGCTGCGGGATGAGCTGAATAAATCCGGCGCTGAGACAAGCGAAAGAGGATTGGAGAGGATCCTCGAGAAGGTTGGTTAGGAGCTGGCTGACAAGAAACGGTGACATCGCGAGGGTATGCACAAACTCCCAGAGATTTAGAAGAAGGATGGTGAGAGGGAAAGGACGGATAGATTGTTGCAAAAAGATTAGCAAAGTTCGAGGAAGAAACGTGGAGGGAGGAGAGACGCCTAGAACAGACGACGTCTTCAGGACTGGGACAACAGACAACTAAAGAAGGGGCTCGAGGAACACTTTTTGTATAGAAGAAGAAAGCAAATTCAGTAATGTGTAAGTCAGAATTGCAACAATGATGAGAATTATTGGAAGACGTACCTGACAATGCTGGAGATGAGTCAACGGGAGGAAACTGATGTTGGCGCGCTGACAGCAACTGGCCATTGGACCCGATCTGTGTTGAGGGAGAGTTGTGGTCATTCTGCTCCAGACGCCCACTGGAATGGTGTGAGAGAGGTGAGGAACGACGAGCTGGCAGGCCAATAGGAGAGAAATGACTTCGAGAAGGAGAAGACGGTGAGGAACGACTTCGCTTCGAGAAGGAGGATTCGGTGAAGAACGACTACTAGAACGACTTTCATAATGGCATGACAGAGGTGAGGAACGACTAGCTGGCAGGCAGATAGGAGAGAAAAGACTTCCAGAAGGAGGAGTCGAAGACTTCAGATTGTCAACATGTTTAGGTGGAGAGGAAGCACTGTCAAGGTGAACTAAAGGATTAACACGAGACCGCAAGGGAGCCATGAGCTTACTGCAGGTCTCCGGATGAAAGTTCGTTGCAGAATCTTGCAGGTCGCGAACCAAGGAGGCCAGAGGGGTGCAAGCTATAGGTGGAGATGAAGGAAGCTCAGCGTGGTGGGGAAGACGGGAAGAGGGAGTAGAATGATGTTTCCCCAAGTGATCGAAAGGGAAAACGTTTCTTGAGGAAGGATGCAAACAGAACCTCTGGTGTTTGCGCTGTAGAGAAAAGAACTTCTTCTTTTGCCTCAAAACATTTGAATCTCGCTGACTTATGGCTCTAGTGTGGGAGGAGGTGTCAAGACGAATCCACAGATCCGGAAGTGTTGCAGCGAGCTCCAGATGAAGGGGAAGAAGCCTGGAGTTCAGGTGATCAATCGACCTCCTTGTGGACTTTATGACAGCCCTGAGAAGAGATAAACCAGCCTTAGAAGAAAATCTGCTGCGTACGGCCATTCAAAAGGTGGTGGTTGATTTTGACAAATGAGGGAATTAAATGAGAATCTCTACACCTTTTAAGAAATGCTAAGTCTGCAACTTTCTTTGCAAGATTAATCCTTAGCAACTCTAGCTGCTTGGATTTGAAACAAATCTCCCTCCCATGAAGGGCATCAATTAGTGCTATGAGATTTCCACAGTCCATAATGCTTACATTTTTTGCTGTTTTTGGTTTTTGATTGTGTTAAATTTTTTTGCATCAACGTTTCGGATCACACTCCGTGATCCATCATCAGGATGTAAAGAAAGCATAAGGAGATGAATAATGTTTTGTTGCAGACTCAAATTTGCTTAAAAGGAGGAAAGAAAGGAGGAAAATGACCCAAAATACGAGGAGAGAGAGACAGGCTGAAAGGATAATGTGACAAGACAATTTTTTAATCAGAACAAATTACAAGAATACCAATGAGCACTAATTGCACACTAAGAGAATATATATATATATATATATATATATATATATATATATATATATATATATATATATATATATATATATATATAAACTGTTCAAACTTATTCATAAGCAAAAACTATCATTAAATATATAAACAAAATTACAAGGAATCCAAAAAGAAATAATAAGTGCTAAAAAATTTATGCATTAAAAATGCAAAATGCAAAACCTATATGTATATAAATTTTAATGAATAAAACCTATATAATGCAAAAATAAACTTGAATATGCACTTATTAATAAAAGCAAAGCTGAAAAGATAATAAAAAACTATAATTTTTTTGAAGAAAATAAGATACTAGTATATTAATAAAACAAAAAGAAGAAACTATGAAAGAAAAGAAACAAAAGAAAAATTAATAAAACATAAATAAGGCCTATAGTGGATACTAGAGGCTCTCCGACTTACAAGTTGGCCTCTTTTCTCACCAAATTAATCTTCCCTCTCGTGGGAAAATCTGACTCCATCAAAGATTCCACCCATTTTGTCTAATTTATCCAAGACATCAAGTTAGAAAATAGTGACATCTTGGTAAGTTTTGACGTAATCTCCCTCTTTACCAAGGTTCCTATTGCTGACGCCTTTGAGATTGTTAAGTGTAAGGTGAGTTCTGAGATTGCCTCCTTGGTTGAGATATGCCTAAGATCCACATTTTTTTCTTTCCAAGAAGTCATCTATGAGCAAGTTGATGGTGTAGCTATGGATCCCCCCTCTCACCTATCATTTCCAACCTATACATGGAGCACTTTGAACAGATTGCTCTCATGTCCTCTCCCCTCAAGCCGAGGTGGTGGAAGAGGTATGTGGATGACACTAATGTTTGTTGGCGACATGGCCTTGACAAGCTAGAGGAATTTCATGCTCACCTCAATAGCATAGCCTCTTGCATCTCTTTCACCAAGGAGTTTGAATCCTATAACCAATTACCTTTCCTTGATGTTTTTCTCCTCAAAAAATCTGATGGGTCCCTTGGCCATTGAGTTTCTTGCAAAGCTACTCATACGGATTTATACCTCTATTCCTCTTCTCATCGCCACTCTAGCCAAAAAATTAGGATCTTAAAAACCCTTACCACAAGGGCTTATTGCATTTGTGATGAAGATCACATAGACCAAGAATTGAACCACCTTCGTGGTGTCTTTAAGTTAAATGGGTACACCAACAAGCAAATTTCTAGAGCCCTTAGGCAAGCCAAATCAAGTTTCTTCTCTAACTTGAAATCCAATTCTTCCCAACCCTCTTCTCTCCCGATTGCCTCTTTACCTTTTGTAGAAGGAATCTCCCACAAAATCTCCAAAATCCTCCTTAAAAGAGGCCTTCATTGTGCCTTCAAGCCCATTTCCACCTTAAAAAATTGTGTCCCCCAACTTAAAGACTCAAGAGACATCCTTCTAGACTTGGGTGTCTACAAGGTTGTATGTTCTTGTGGAACTCTGTATATAGGTGAAACAGGTCGCTCATTCTTCACCAGAATTAAAGAACATAGTGCTGACATCAAGCATGAGCATGTTATTAAATCCGCCTTGGATGAACACTCTTCAACCAAGCATCATATATGCTTAGAAGAATTTCAAATCTTGTTCAAAGAGGACAATTTCTATAAGAGGAAGCTTAAGGAGGCCATAGAAACATCAATCATCCCACCAACCTTAATCGCGATGAAGGTTTGAGTTTAAGCCGTGCCTGGCATCCCCTTCTTTCTAACCTGAGAAACCATCATCCTTAATCCCCCTCGTCATCTCCTTCCCCCCTCTGTCCTTGGATCATCTTCCACTCCTCTTTTGTTGGGTCTCACTCCATCTCATGTCTTCCCTCTTCCCTTCTTTATGTAGCTTAATTCTTTGTTATTTATTATTATTATGCATCTTCATTTTTTATTCATTTTCCTTGTTGCAATTACTTGCATTTGTTCTTTGCCACCTTTTTCTATTCATATAGTTACTAAGATATTGAGATTTTTATCTCCTTGTATTTTATAGATTCAATTTAGTAATTATAGATCTTTAGGTAATCTTAATTCTTCTTTTGTTTCTTTTGTTTCTTTTGTTTCTTGGTTCCTTCTTCTGTTTTATTAATATGCTAGTATCTTATTTTTCTTCAAAAGTTTTTTATTATCTTTTTAACTTTGTTTTTATTAATAAGTGTATTTTGCATTTATAGTTTCAATTTTATCTCCTTGTATTTATGGATAATTTTTTTTAGGTAATCTTAATTTTTCTTTTCCTTCTTTTCTTTCATAGTTTCTTCTTTTTGTTTTATTAATATACTAGTATCTTATTTTCTTCAAAAAAATTATAATTTTTTATTAGCTTTTCAGCTTTGCTTTTATTAATAAGTGCATAAATTCAAGTTTATTTTTGCATTATATAGGAATTTTTATTCATTAAAATTTATATACATATAGGTTTTGCATTTTGCATTTTTTATGCATAAATTTTTTGCACATATTATTTCTTTTTGGATTCCTTGTAATTTTTTTTATATATTTATTGATAGTTTTTGCTTATGAATAAGTTTGAATAGTTTTTATTGGTATATATATATATTTACACACACACTTTTATATATTTTCTTAGTGTGCAATTAGTGCTGATTGGTATTCTTTTAATTTATTAATTATTTTATATTTTCAGCATATCGTATTTGTATTATACATACATATATATATATTCTCTTAGTATGTATTAAATGCTCATTAGTATTCTTTTAATTTATTAATTAGTTTGCAAATGTTCTTAACATATAGTATTTGTATTATATATATTATTTGTCTTGCAATTTGTTCTTATTAAAAAATTGTCTTGTCACATTATCCTTCCAGCCTCTCTCTCTCTCTCTCTCTCCTTGTGTTTTGGGTCATTTTCCTCCTTTCTTTCCTCATTGTAAGCAAATTTGAGTCTACAACAAAACATTATTCATCTCCTTATGCTCTCTTTACATCCTGATGATGGATCACAGAGTGTGATCCGAAACATTGATGTAATTTTTTTTAACACAATCAAAAACCATAAACAACAAAAAATGTAAGCATTATGGATTGTGGAAATCTTATAGCACTGCTATTTTGTTATTTCATTTGAGTTTCAAAATGTTGTTTCATTTTGTTGCATGGCTAGTTAATCCTTCATTAGATCCTTCATATATGACTACATAACCCTTAAGTGTTGAAAAGTCATGAATTCATTATTAATGATTCACAAAATCTTTTTGTCTATCCATGATATTTACTAGGAAATTGGCCACCTAGAAACAAATAGAAAAGGGAAAAATTGCTTGCAACGATCAATTAAACTGATAAATTTAGCTTCGACCACAACCTATCATATTAATTGTTATGGTTTGATTGGTCACAGTTATCTATTTCCATATACATACATCACTTAATTCAATAAAATTTTAAAAGGAAATTCTTACTCTAACAAATCAAACCAAATAAATCTACCATAAATTTCACCACATTTACAAACACATTTGAGTATCAGTATAGATGAAAAGGTAGAAGAGGAAGTAGGGTTGAGTGAAATAGAGGAAACTAAATCTTGAATGAGTACAATTAGAATAAAATTGATGATGCAAGACAAAAAAACACAAACTCCTCTTTCCTCTTTGTCACAAACAACTTTAACCATAACTCCATTACCAAATAAGCAAGAATTCCTCAACTTAGCAATAAAAAATTTAAAAGATACTTTTCCAATTCTATTCCCATTTAATGTTGTAAACAAAATACACAATACAGAGGTACATTCACCAAATCAATAATGGATTGTCAACACAATTTAAATTCTCTAGACATACAACTCATTCACTTTGGAGAATAATTTGTTCCCTACCAATTTTATTTCATCTTCTATTTAGACTACTCATTCCAACACATTTATTTATTTATTCTTTTTTCAGCCTCAACCTCATACTACACCTTTCTCCTTCCCTAAAATCACAATCTGGATGTTTTAATTCAGCATGGATAAGTTATTTGCTTGAATTTATTTGTTTTAACATTGTATTTTCCAATCTATATAATCTATATGGTGTATTTTGAATTTAAATTCTTTTTCCTTTAAATATAAATTAAATTAAAATATATGCTACAAGATTTTTTCTTCTCCTTGTCGTCAATAGAGAAAAATCAATTTTTTTTATATCTTTCACCCAGGTGCTCATCTTCATGCAAAAATTGGTGAGTATACTTAGAATGGCCATATGAAGCTTCCCACAAAAGGATTTTTCTACAGCTGTCACAAAACTCCATAAGTTAAATTTTCTGTGAAATTGCCAAGAATCTCTGAAAATAATTATTTTCGTGAAACTGCCCTGCAAGTGTCAAAAATCAAAATCAAGCAAATAAGAAATTTTCAATATCTTTGGATGATGTGGATTGCTCATAAGCTTGAGATGATCTTGCATCGATTAAAGAAGAGGGGTTGAATGCAATAGAGGAAACCAAGCCTATCTACTCATAATTTATGAAATTTAATCAACTTCCCTTTGCTAATATTCCACCTATATATGAATTTGGGAAAGATTGATAAGTGTTGAAAAATATTCAAAATCCCTTGCTTTATGAAATCCTACAATATCATAGAAATAATGCAATTGTAAGCATGTAAGAATACATGTAATAGATCAAAAAGTTTAGGGATACCTAAGTTGAAAAATGAGAGTGAAATTAAATGCTCATTTGTATTTAGTGTAATGTAAAAAATGCATACCTTATAATTATTGCATTAATTTTTTGTCTCATTTTAGTGTCCATCCCCTACAATTTTTTTTCTATCCCCTACAACATCTTTGATCATTTTATCCTAGCCCTAGTCCTTTCCTTTACCAATTTGTCAATTTCTACACCATGTGATAATTCTTGATGACCTAAAGTCACTTGTCTAAATTTTGAATGCTTTTTTTTGGACGTTAGCGTGTTGTGTAGAAATTTGTATGACACACTAGTGTCCTATGAATATTTAAAATTTAAGCCATTGGTTTCCCACTCGACTATCTACTCTTGCCTATTGTAGCATTGTTTCCTAAAAAAATGCTCCTACATTTGAGTTCATGACTTTTCAACTTCCTCATGGTTCTCTTGCAAAACTAAATTTTGAAAAAAAACACTTCACACATGCAAATATCATTTTCTTGGTTACAGGACATAATAACTCGGCCAAAATTGTAATGCCCCGTCATAATAACCTAAGGAATGTTGCAATTGTGTATAATAGTGAAATAATTTTTTTTCATAAACTTAAAAATAAACATTGCATATCATTTGAAAATTCCATTCAAGATAGTATAAAGTAACAAACTTGTTTCTTACATTGCATTTGATAAGATATTACAATATTAATTCATCAAATGCACAAATTTCAATCACATAATAACAACACATAAGTGGAACTATAGTGTGTAGATTGGATGACAACTTGTAATATTCGTTTCCTAGCCAATGAGCTACTTCTATCTGTTTCTAATTTTCTTGCTAATTTTATTTCTAGTTTTGATATATGCTTTTAGTTTTACACCTCTATAGTATATTAGTCCATTTTTTCCCCAACTCTATTAATGTAAATTTTAACATTACTTAATTTTTATATTACAGTTAGAGACCGTACCCAAGAAAACTCCTTTGAGATTATAGATAAAAATTTGATTAAACTATTACAAAGTTCCATCTTCTCCACATAGTATCGAAAACAATAAGGAGGGAGGAAGACACTTCTTTATTTTTGAGATGTCTTATTCTACAAGAAAATGAATATTAGGGGATTTTTAAAGTAACCTAAGTTGAAATCCACTCTTCATATACAAAGAATTGAGATTGATATGAACACTCATTTAATAAATTTATCAAAGAAAATTCCGTAGAAATTTGACTAAAAAATTACAAAGTTTTATTGTCCTCATATAGTGGAAACAACAGAAGGCGGGAGACAAAGCAATATTTTATTTTTGAGATTTGTTTTTACATAAAAAATGAACATGAAATATCACCACAACATAGAAGCACTCATTTATGAACATATATGATGAAGATTGAAAATAATGTACAAGCTTATTCATAAAATAGTTTCCCAATCATAAAAATAGTGGTCATACCAATCATGAAAATAATGGTCCTACCAATCAATTTAGATATGGAAAAAACCATTTTTAGTATTGGTCATAAATATATTTATCACATTTGGGTTTTTCTAGGTTTGGTTTCTAGAGAAAAATGTATGTTGTAGAACCTCACTACAAATATTTTTGTTGGTTTAGGGTTCAAGAGTACTAGCAATATGAGGAGATGAATAAGATCTATGATTACCTGGAGTATTTGCACACAAAAAAATTTATTGGCCGCATTATTTAAATGAGTCTTTAAGTTGATAATTTATCTTGGCTCGACATTCAAAATTATTTGGTTATAGTTTTTCAAACTAGGTCAATTTAGTCTTCAACATGAAAAATTAACGAGAGTTTTAAAGATTAGCTTCAACTCTTCTATACACTCTTCCCTCACATAATTGTAGGGGTTTAAATTAGTCTATTGATTTTTCTCCCTAAACACTTTGTATAGTGGAGCCCCACTAAGACCCTAAGATTTGAATAAAATAAAGAGTTGGTAAATGACAAAATTCTAGACCAAATTCTGTTATTAAAAGAGAATGAAGGTGCTCTTTTTCTATAGTGCACAATAAAATTTTAGGTATTGATAGGTTGCCAATGGAGTTTTATTAGATTGTGTGGCCTCACATAAAGAATTAATTCTATCTCACGGAACAAAATAAAAAATAAAAAAATATATCTCCTTTATTTAGAAGCCTTTGGAAAAGGCTCCTTAGACCCAAACATAAATAAAGGATTATTCAAAAAAATTTAAAAGATAAAAATGAAGATACTATTTCTAGCTAGTGCCATATTACTCAAATTAAACTAGTAGTTCAAGTTATTGTCAGATTAGAGGAAACTAGTTTTCTTAGAGGAAGATATATTTTTGATAACCCAATTTTGACTTGGAAAACTAGTGAATGGGATAAATAGTCTAGACAAAATGTATTGATTGTTATTAAATTAGACTTTGACAAAGATTATGACAAGATATATTGGAATTGTATTCTTAAAATGTTACAATAGTTGGGTTTTGAGCCTCAAATTCGTGCACACATTCAAATATAATGATGGAAATTATCATCTAGTATTTAATAATTTAATATCCCAATCATTCTTGTTACAATGCTAAATTAGGTAAGGATTTTTATCTATCTCGATTTTATACGTGGTTATGACAAATTATTTTAGTTACTTATTACAAACAACTAATTAGTTGAAGCTCGCATGTGGTATTTCCATCCTAGAATGTTACACCCCATTGTGTATTTACCAGTTACTTTTACTTTAATGAGTAAATATGTTTTTAAATGCAAGATTATGACTATAATATGTTCAATGGATGAACGAAATGTATGAATATGCATTATGATGTGATTACTTTTCAAATGATTTAATGATGCACATGATAAATGACGAATATGATTTTCATGTTATCGGCTAACTTCATTTGAATGGTGTACTAAGCTGGATGCAGGAAAGAATCAAACTCTCTAGTAAGGAGAGAGGGAGTATCACCTAGGAGAGGAATTTGGTATGGAAACCACTGGTGTACTTACTTGAGTTAATACACATACTCACAGCCTAGGTTAGACAAGCCTTGTTGAGTCAGTTTGGGTTATGAGTTAGTAAGTAAACCTTGGTTAGTTTTTGGGATTGGTAGGAATGTTGGGTGATTGTCTTTAATTATTTTTTATTGTCTAGTTGATTTGCATCATAAACTTTAAATCCTTGTAATGAGTATATGATTTACTTTGTGTATTAAATATATATAAATGGATAAGTATATACATTAAATGTATATATGTATATATATATATATGATAACTCATGTATGTGAACGTATATGCATGTGAGCATGCGTAGGAAGAAATACCTATGTATACGAGTTCATACATGAATACAACATATATATATGTGTGTGTGTGTGTGAAGATTGACAAAAGTATGATTTTAGATATATATGTTAATATATATATATATATATATATATATATATATATATATATATATATATATATATATAAACAAAGAATGTTATGTTAATATGCCAAAAGTATAGCATATAATACAATGCACAATGGATACAATGGTATTACATTTACTTGGTAAGGCAAAAGCTAAAGTATCACGCATATAATGATGTGATATATGGAAGCAATGGTATCACATTTATTTAGTAAGAAATGTTGGGTTAAAACATGCATATTATGTGCCACGCATAAGCTGAGATAGCGGGTGTTGGAATAAGTCAAAAGCCACGAATTGGCAAGGTGGCAAGTGGAGTTTGTTTCTGTTTTGAAGTACCTTTGTAATATGACTGTTAAACAAATTTCAACCTCCATTTTAGGTGCCATAAGCAAGTAAAAAGGATGGAAAAAGCCACACCTGGATTTAGAAAGAAAATAGGAAACCATTGCAAGCGTTTTGACTTGGTAAATAACCATGTGTTAGCAGATTTTAGGCGACTCAGTCAAGAGTTGGAAACTTGGGACATTTTATGTGTCAAGTTGTTGATTCTCTTTGTTGCCATGTTGCACCCAACATGCTTAGTCGACCAACAAAGATGTAGTTTTGGTTTTAAGTTCTTGATTTTAGTTATAGAGGTGGCAAATGAGGTAGCTAATCTATAGCATTAGATTTCTCATTATTTCTTATAAATAGAGAGTAGCCTTTTTGTCCATGGTGGTCGATTGTTGTTCATCAATAATTTTTTGTTGACTACTTTGTTCATTTCTATGTTTCTTGAGTGTCTTGTGAGAGTTTGAGAGCAGATTTCATTGAGAGTTTTAGAGAGCAATTTGTTTGAGAGTTGAGAATTTAGAATATTGGATTAGATTGGAGATAAGCCGAGTTCGGAAGAGGCAACAAGCAGAGGCTTTGACATTGAGGATAGAGTTGTAAATTCTTCATTGGAAGATATATTTTCTAGGCATGCTTAGTTGTTCTTAACTTATACTCTTTTCCATTTTGATACTATGTTTTTGATATTGATTGCAAGTGCTTGTGCAAGTTATTGATTTTTTATCATAATTGTTGAATCAAGCTTGTGCATATAGCTAGATTGGATATAAGTTATTTAGAGGTATCTTATTATTATGATACATAGACATAGCTATTATGACTATCATGATTGTATGACGTAATTATGTAAAACTATCTAGAAGATATATATATGATACCTAGTTGATTGCATGTTACTTATATGCTTGCATGAATTATGATATTAGTAAAGCAAAGGGAATAATATCACGTTAGATGAATTGTGTCATCATTGATAGGATATGATGATGTGTAAACCTATGATGGTAGTCAACCATGAGTGGAGAACCTATTTTATCAAATGCTCTTATTTCTTTGAAATTAGGAAGACAGTTTATTCCCCAGGGTTAGGGTATATACACTGGAATGTGATTATATTGATATTCAACAATAGGGTTGAAGAACGTATTAGGGATATATATTTTCTAATTACCTTTCTAAATGCTATTATCTTATACTTGACCAAGAGCCTATACCTATTCACAGTATTCTAGTCTTAAAGAAGACTTTACATCTCAGCAACCCAGAGCCATAATGCGAGGAGACTTTAAGGTGTAGAAGCACAAACTCCTCTCAAGCTGAAAATGTCCTCCAAATTAGATATGAACTTAGTGTACATTGTAAACATGTGAATATATGAGTCACATTTGAAAGAAAGGATTTATGATGGTTTATGATTATACAAGCATAGGAACCTTGTATAAATGATGCAAAGGATAACTTGGAAAGAACCACGAGGAAATTGGAGATTAGTTGAAAGGTTCTTAGTTGAATTTACTAGAGGTTAAAAATCTTATTATGTTGATTTATTATTATTAAAATTTAATGTCAAGGACAACCATATCGGTTATGGTATCCTAGAAGGATGGAGCCATTTTAGATATGCCAACAAAGTGTTTGAAACCCATTATGAGGAAGCAATCTTCAAATCAAATTTAATTCTGAGTTTTTATACATATTGACATATTGGAAATGCATTAGATTGAGACTAGATGTGTCCAAACGGTGACATGGTGTCATCAATATTATTTAGTTATGAATTAGGAGAGTCATTACTCCCATGATTAAAAGAAATAACTTGAATAAGGGGTGGTTGCTAGTCCCATGAATGTTACAAAGGTGTAACAGGGTAATTAAGAGGTTGGGTTAAACCTAATTGTTCAGTTAGATCAACATAAGTGTGTAATCACTTTTGTATGGAATCTTGTTATATTATCTTGAGGTCAAACCTAGTCAAGAGTTATTTATGGTCAATAGAGTTTCCAAGTTGAGCAAGGGGGTGGGTGAACATATGACACCACTTTAGTACTAAGCGTTTGTATTTATTATATATGATAAATCTTTAGCCAAAGTAAGTGTAGATGTCATTGCATACACATTGTTGATTTCACTGTGAGCGAAGATTACATAGCTAGTAGAGAGTTTCATGCATGTTATGTGAGTATCCAGTGTATGGCAACACTAGTTATATAGGACACAACACCATGCTTAAGTAGGTGTTATATATATTAGAGGGTTTCCATACCAAACTCTTTGTTGAAGGGTAGGGCCATCTTACCAGTTAGGAAGATGTGTGAGGGAATACATTAAGTTTGTGGTTGGTGAAAAAGAACTTGGGTGATGCTCTCCCTCATGCAATCGACAATCGAAGCTTGTGAAACAGAATAAGATGAAGATGTGTTCCAAATGTGAACAACTTGACCATTGTACTCTTGTACCATTAAGCTCATGAAAGTTATGTAAGCTCTTGTAAGCTATGATTTGTAATTATGATCTTGAATCTATTTGGAAAATGTATATGGGTAAGTGCACCAAGATGGTTCCCAAAAAGGGGGCTTAAGTGGCCACTTTTTTTCTGAAATTAGGAAATACTGACCTTGGATGTGAAATTGAGGATAGTTACACTCAAAATTTTGAGATGGAACAAAAACAAGGATCGAAGTGCTCCGAGTCTACTTTCTAAACTACTATTTTATTTTGAAAATGGTTGAGATTAAGGGGTTCAAAAGAGGGACGTACACAAATTGGTGTTGTTTTTGTCAAAAAAACATAACATAGCAACTCTTGTACGACCCTAGCACGGTGAAATTTTTTGTAGTATTTTTAAAATCGCTAGGGTCAAAAGTTAGCTAACAGTATCTAGTTGATGCGATTTTTCTGATAATTTTTTAATGAATATTTGATTTTTTACTAATTTTCTAAGTGGGCACTTCCTAAAAAGTAGAATTTTGGGTGCTCCTCCTAAAATTTTTGAAGGTAAATGATTTTTTTTTTAAAATTGTAGAATGGAGTTTAGTTTCTAAAAATGTAATTTATTTGAAATTTTGATGAATGGTAATTTATAATGAAAAAAAACCAAACACTACTTTTTGGCAAAAAAGAGACATACAAACAAAAGAAATTATGGATGAAAGGCTTAACATTGTCAAAACGTGAAAAAAATTACATCGTTGGATAGCTAAGAGAGAACCTAACATTACCCATGTGTTCAATTTTTTCGATATTGAACCATATGCAATCTTGACGGTGAGCACGAACCCAATTATGTGAAAAAATTGTAGAATTTGCAAAAAACGTCTTTGGTCGTTGGGAATGCCCTCCAAGCCTTTGGGTTGGTATTCCAAGGCAAATACCAATGCTAAGGCTCGGGGATTCCCAAAGAAAAATATAACGCGAGTGCATTATAATGCGCTTTATCCATTTACATATTTCATTAAATCATTTAAATATATAAACCCATTTAATTAAATCATTCATCTAAATTCACAAATTCACTTTATTATAAACTCCTAAACCTACATTATATCATAAAACATCTCATTTATCTCTCTCATTTCAATCAATTGCATTTGATTAAAGAATATGGGATAAATGTGCATTTCTCCACTTCATTCTTTAATCCCACATCTCTCTTGCAACATGAATCCACCCAGTGAGGACATCTATAAAAATCCTTCTCTTCTCACCAAAAACACATACATTGAATTTTGATCATGCAATCCTCTCTTCCATTCATTAGAGCTTCTTGTTGCATTTATGCTTGTGAAAATCTGAGAGCATCAAATGCATAAATCAAGATCATGGTGAATGGGAGAACAATGGAGTTGATTTTTTTTTTAATGCATATGTTTGATTTCACATAGTTTAGTTTTATGTTTTTGCATGTGCTTTCATTTAAGAAAGGCTTCATTGATGTTATGTTGGAAATATTGATTTGGATTTATAGTTTTAAATCAGTTTTTCAGTTTCGAGCATGAACAATATGCAATTATTGTTGAAAAGTGATGTGATGTTATGATAGGTCAAGTGTTAATTATAATGAATAAGTATCTTGTAAAAATAACTAATTTATCATGAAGCGAGGGAGTAGGAACCCATAACCAATGAATTGTTGATGACCTGTATCCATAAGAGTAGATAACATACAACTAAAATATTGTGAGTTTGTAGCAAGAGGAATCAAAACTTGTAATTGAGTTAGCCACAATCTGATGAGGATGGATCATTTAATAATTTTACCACAAGTGACACTTTTCCTTAAATAACATGTCCAATATTTGATTATATAAATAATTTCTTCTACACACCTCTACCACTTGTTCATGCATACCTATGAAGTCAGTTTCTCCATCTTTGCTAGAAGAATTATACCAAGACTGTATTTTTGAATTTTTCCTTGTGTCCCCATTGTGAATAATCATCTTCCTATCTCAATGGAATGAGTAGACATTTGTACTTAGGATTCCTAGTTGTTTACAACATTAAGAGTCAGTTAATCTATATATTAAAAAGATCTACAAATTGAATGTAATAGTAATCTTTTTTCAGTATTTGTATCTTTTTTTGGATAACAATTTAGAAAAATCTTTTATTTGAAAGTATTGGGTTAATTATGCATGAGGAATTTATTAGATAATCATTTTGTGAATTAAGAGAGTGAAATTACCTAAGCAAGGGCCCACTTGAGGTATGTTGCAACTCTGTTGTTGAAATTAGTAATTAGTTCTTTCATTCTACATTAGACCATTCTTTGTTTATGGTTGTTAACCGTAACCATTATTGATTAGTATCCATTATATAATCTGCATCTATAACATTTACCCATAATATAAACATGTAGCAATATCTTGTCAATCAGTTAGCATTATTTTTGTATGTTTCTTTAATATGAATTCTCCTTTAGATTAGTACATTCAACTACTATACTCAACTTTATATAGAACCCATAGAGCTCCTTATTTATGCATATAATACCAAAATCATATAAAAAATGTTAGAGTAATAAAGTCATCACCTAATTAATTAATTGGGTCACTTTATGCTTTATTACACTTAAGTTAAACTTAGGAGTGTTTTTATTTCATTATTTTCTTTAATTAATTAGTTGTTTTTTGCATGATTAAAGCCTCTAATATTAGAACATGTTGTCTCATTCATTCCTATGAGGACAGTTGTCATGTTCTAATCTAACCCTAATACAGGGTTAGCTTTCATCCTTTTCATAAGGGTTAATTCATTGTAATTGTATTTCATTCTCTACGGCAACATATTCAATGCGGCAGTTGTTCACATAATGCATATTTGATGTTTTATCATATCTGAGTTTTTGAGCAATAATATCTTGCTTATTTCTTCATAGTGTTATAGGTTTATCGTTGCAGGCGATTCTTGGAGCTGTGGGAGTACATCCTTCTACTTTAACAGAAAACACATCCTTGATTGACATTTAAATGTAACCTCTTATGACTAATAGTTGTTTGATAAGGGATCAATTCATCAAATATAAGTGCATAATATAGTTGCTCCATATTATTAGTTAATAAGGGAAAACATACATTTTTTTGGTGTCATTTTCAAGGATGGTGCCAATCTATGTGAGTTTCTAGGTTTTTAAAACTTATTTCCTATTTTCTTAAGCATAATAAATTCCATTCCCAACATTTAGGATTATTAGATACCATACCAATTACCAAAATTTCCACTAATAGTGTGTAGGCAAGGAGGAGAGTGATACATAATTATTGCATGCAGAGAAGAAGAGATTCTTTAGATAAATTTCTTTTATCCAAAAACCTTCTCAAAAATATATAAATACTAGTGGAAAATATAGAGGAAGAATCAAGAATTGAATCATTGATTCTTCAAGTGAAATATCCTAAGAGCAACTCATCAAATTCTTCAAGCCACAAGTCTAACAAATCTCTTCACTATACTATTTCAACCCATGTCTAGAACTCTTTGTCCATAATGAGAGATATACCAAAAACATCCCTTTGTCACCTCTTCCTAATTTCCATGACCTCGGCATTGAAGAACCAAACATATTCCTATTCGAATTTTATATTCTTTGTTGCAACTACGACTATACCACAAATGCTCATTAGTTGAATTTTTTTACAACTACTCTCAAAGATGTAACCTTGAGATGGTTCATGGGACTAGGAAGAGACATAGTGATAAACTAGCCAACTATGAAGAAATTCGTAGTTGAACTAGAAATTTGAACTATTGTTGCATTTAATGCTTTAAAAAAAAATTGTTTACAAGTTTCTTACTTGCATAGCTCCACCTCTTTCTTTTGATTAGTTTCAAAAAAAAATATTGGACCTTTAGTGACTTAGCAAAAAAAAGTATAATCCATTCATCATTATAGTAAATGAAATCAGTGGTTTCTCTTTGTAATTGTTGAATTCATGGTGGATACCACCTATCGAGAAAGGTGTATGAATCTTGCATCCCAATTTTTTGTATTTATTAATTAGTTATATTTATTGATTATTTCATCCTCAATGGGAAAGAGGTAATCATATTTGAGATGAATTTTTTGATGCATGGCATATATCTCATGACATATTTAAGAGGTTGTAAGAGTATGTTATGATGTTGTAATATGTAAGAGATTACTATGACATATATCTATGATGCATAAGAGCATGTATGGAGTTACTTTATTGACTAGGAATTTTGATCAACTTATGATGTGCAAGTATGATGTGCCATAAGACATACTTGAATGGAGATAATGATTGTCAAAATTGAGTTCCCAAATTGGTGAGTTGATTATGATAGATTATGATAGTGTAAGAGGGTCTTCTAAAAATAGTATGTTTCCTCATCATGAGAGTTAGGAATTGGAATTCCACATGGCGATTTGGGCACCATTTTTAGGGGTGTTATTCTCCCATGGTTTGTGAATTAGCATTTTGTGTTTCTTAATTTTTTTCTTCTATATATTGGTAACTAGGATGGAGATGCAATGTAATGTAATTTTGTATGAGGTTATGCTATTGAAATTTCTCCAAACTTGTGTTAGTTGATCTCCTATAAAGGATTGAATTTTTTTATGTATTTTAACTAGATTCATACTACGAAGGCTTGAGCTTCCTTATGTATTATGACTATATTCTTACTATGAATGCATTGGTTCAATATTTGGAGAGATTTTTACCCAAAGGGGTTTTCCCAAGATAATCACTATGTCATGAATGTTTTATTATGTATATTTATTTTAAAACTATTTGATTGTCTTTATTGTCTAGGAAGTGTGGATGATAAAGAAAGTTCCAAATAATACCCAATGTCTTTAAAGATGCGTCACTATCTAGTTAATTTAATTCATTTACTAATTCTTCTTTATTTGTATTGAACAAAGTTGGAATTTACAAGAAAGAAGGAAACCACTAAGGGTTGCATAGAAAAAGTAACCCAAAATTATATACACCAGTTCACATGAATGACACTACAAGAAAGGTCTAGCTATGAGTAAAAGAACCATAATAATATACATAAGTACATACAAATAGTGTTTTTCGTGGCATTATTGTTGTAGCCACCAAGGTTCAAACCTCCATAGGGTCATTTTCATCACAAGTATTATGCCCTTGCTCATACAATGTGCTTGTAGGTTTGAAACTTCAAGTTGAAGTTGTTTGCATTCATTTCCATGCCTTCATGCTCCAAAACCTCACTAGGCCTTGTGCCCTTACTAGGACTCACAATTTTGGACTATTCATGCTAATACAATGTGTTCATGTCAAGAATGAGGTCCCTTTTTTGTGGCCTCACTTGGCTCGAGCCGGGCTAAAATATTCTCATGTTACCAATAAAAAATAAAGCACATACAAATAGTACCATAGAAAAATTATAGCAAGCTAAAACATAGTTAGCTTGTATAATGTAGCATCCTTTATGTTTGCAAATAGAGTATTGTATTATTTCTATTGACTTGGAGTTGAACGATTTACATTTTAATTTGATTCCCATGATAGTCAGTCTACTATTCCTCTTTGAAATTTCCTATAACTAAATAGATAAAGATGCTATCCAAAAAAATGAGTCAAAGTAAAACCTTAAATTGTAAGTTCTTAACGAAAATTAGTTAAAAAAGAATGTTGAGCATCTATCTCTCCACAAGTGCAACAAGGTAACATGTCTAAAAATATTAGTAGTCACATTATTTTTTAATCCCATTCCAAAAAAAGCTTCTTTCTATTTCAAATAACCAAATATAGTTGGAAAATCTCTAAAAAATGGTAGACTATTAATTTTTAGAAAAAGTACAACCCTAGAATAAATGCTTTATGTTTTCATTTAATTGATAAATGGAAATTTTACTAGGTAAACCATCATAAATTTTATTCTATCCCAACATGAAACTTGCAATGTATGTTGTAGTTTGGTTGTCATTGATGTCAAAAGAGAGTTGTAGTCTAGCTGGTTGGTTGCCAAAGTCTCTAATAAATGCTCCACATTTTTCCGCTGGTGATGATTTGCTCTTGCGGTTTGGAAGATAGCTTCATAATGTGTTAGGGCATGTGTGATCCAAGTTTCAGTTCATTTGGGTTCAAAAATATTTTTTTGTGAGTGTTAGTTTGAAGACTGTGTTGTTTCTATGTTCGTGTTTTCAAAGGTGAAAATTTTGGCTCTGCATTCCTTCATGTTTTCATATACGGTTGTGTGGATTAGAAGATAAGTTCAATGAGTTGTAAATGTGGTATATCCAATATTCCATGTCATTGGTCCTTCCACAGAGAAATTTTGAAGTAACAAAGTGCAAGACTGTGTTGTTCGGTGACCAGTTTCATTGTTTGTTGGCTTGCGCCAACTTGTTGCTACATGAAGTTATGAAACTAATGTATGAGATTGTTCCTGAATATCATGAAATGTTTTTTGGTGCTTCGCAAGGTGTTGTATGGCTCCTCTAAAATTGGTTGTGATTTAAAATGGATGTTTTGTTGGGTTATGCTTTTGCATAGCCAACTAAGGTATGTTGAGAGTGTGCACCACAAGCTCAAGTGTGTGTGGAGTTCAAGGATTGTTTGAAGGTGTTGTATGGGTCATACTGACACATTTGGGAGAAGCGCAAGTAATTTTTTATCATGCATGTGTATTGCCAATGTTGTGAAGGTCGACATACTTCATGTTTCATGTTCTCTTGCTTAAGGCTGGCCTATTTTGGATTTGTGAAGCGTGCAAATGATGTTATTGAACACCAAAGTTGTGAAGAGTGTTTAGGACTAGGTTAAGTGTGTTGGAATCTGCAAAGAATGTCCCTCTTCCTGGTGTTGTGTACATAGCATTTTGGGGCTTTCCCTCTACATGTTTTATGTTGATTGTTTTATCCTTGGTTGACTTGCAAATGTAATATTTATGTTGTAGGTCAACATGTGAAATTAATCAGTGTAATATCATGTATATATTATAAACCTAGTTGATCTAGGTCAACATGTGGTCGATAAGAATGTAATGCATTATGATAATTGTATAAGCAACTGAAAGAGAAAGAGAAGAAGTTGTAGATCTTGTCTGAATTCAATTTGATCATATCTCTATGGTAGAAGGGAAGTGAAGAGTGTGGCTAACTATTTGCTGGAGGCAATGAACTAGTAAGTTGTAGAGAAGAGATTTGAAGACATTTGTAGAACTAACAAAGAAAAATTGCAATCAACAAAAAAAGAAGGGAAAAAGAATTGCAATCATCAAAAGGATTGAGCTTAATTGTCATTTTTAGAAAATGGAAGGATTGTCATTCTGTAATCATTCCTGAGTTTGTTCTCAGATCAAGGAGTTGTAGCTTCCTTGGGTTGTAGCTTTCTTGGGAGTGACCCTAAAACCTCTTCTCAAGGAGTAGTAGCTTCCTTGGGTTGTATCCCTAAAACAAAGTTGTACCTATTATTCATTTATGCAATTGGATTAGGACAGTAGCTCCTAACAACATTTCTCATTGTGGTTTTTCCCCTCTAGGGTTTTCCAGGTACATTTGGTGTTGTGTTGTGTTGTGCATTGTTTCTATCTTTCATGTTCTTGCTTATGTGGAGAGTTTGAAGTTTCTTTTGTTCCAAAAGTTTTGATATCTAATAAAAATTGGTTTGTATTTCAATGTATGTTCAACAATTGGTATCAAAGCCTGGTTACTTAGAAGAAGTCTAACAACTTGAGGAAGATATAGGATGACTCCAGAAGGATCTCACAAGGTGGCTATGTTTGATGGAACAATTTTTTTTTTGGTGATTCAATATGGAATCCTATATATCCTCTTTAGGGTTTGGTGTTTGGAAATCAGTCAAGGATGGTTATATTGTTCTCGCTACTTCAACTAATCTGGTAGAGTTTTGGGGCCTATGAGAACAATGGAAAAGCTAAGAATTCTATCTTGAGTGGGCTGGCAGATTCTAATCTTGTAAAAGTAATGCACTACAAAATAGCAAAGGAGGTTTGGGAAAAGCTCAATGGCATCTATGGAGGAGACAACAAAGTAAAACAAGCCAAGTTGTAGATCTATAGAGGAAAGTTTGAGAACTTGAAAATATCAAGAATGAAGATATTGTAGGATATTTGCTCCGGGTAGATGAAGTGGTCAATGCAATCAGAGGATTTGGTGAAGAACTAGAAGAATCAGTGGTGTTCAAAAAGGCACTAAGATCTATTCCTAAAGATTATAGTCCTAAATTATCTTTTATTGGGGAAGCTAGAGATTTAGATACATTGTCAATGGATCAATTATATGGTGTTTTCACTACATTTCAAATGAGAGAATTTGACAAAGAATATCTAAAGAAGGAAGCAACTTTCAAGGCCAATTAGAACGACATGTATGAAACATCTGATCCAGATAGTGGTACTAATGAAGAAGAAGAAAACAAGGAGGTTGAAGAGGGGTATCGACAAGTACAAAGGTAAGCTACCTTTCAAGTGTTTTAAGTGTGAAGAAGTTGGTCATTTTTCTTCTAAATTTCCCTTGAAAGATTCTGAAAATACAAACAAAGAGCCTAGAAGAAATAAGTTCAAGAAGAGTCTCTACTCCAAAGAAGATTCCTACTCTTCAAAGGATGATGAATCTAGTGGTCCAGATAATAAAGAGGAAGTCTTGTTGTTGGTTGCTAAGAAGACTGAAGATAAAACTAAAGATTCAAGTGTTGTGTGTATTGATTTTTATGCAAAAGATGAGGCAAAATCATGGGTGATTATAGTGGTTGTTCCAACCACATGATAGGGGATAGAAGAAAGTTTATCAAGTGTGTGAAGTGGAATGGAGGCATAGTCAAGCTTGGAGATGATACTTTAGTACAAATATGTGGAAAATATGCTATAAGTATTGATGGAAATCACAAGACAAAAGATGTTCTTTATGTCAAAGGTATCAGGCACAATCTTCTTAGTGTGATTCAGATGTGCAGAAATGGATACAATCTCATATTCAATGAAAGAGGATGTGAAATCAGAAAAGGAAAGTCTAAACAATTGGTTGCAAAATGATCTAGGACAAGTGGTGGCATATACAGTCTAAGGTATTTCAATGGGAGAACTTGTCTTCTGAGACAAGCAAGTGAATGTTGGATTTGGTATAGGAAAATGGGGCACATTAACTTTGATAATCTTGTGAAGATCAACTCATTACATGCAGTAAGAGATATTCCTAAGATAATCAAGCTTGCAAGTACTATGTGCAAGGAATCTCAAGTTGGAAAATAAACAAGGATAAGTTTCAAGTCTAAAGAGTATTCTTCCTCTAGACCATTGGAGATAGTACATACTGATTTGTGTGGACCTACCAAAACAAAAAGTCTGAAAGGAGAAAGGTATTCAATGCTTTTTATTGATGATTTCTCTAGAATGACATGGGTTACATTCTTGAAAGATAAATCAGATCCTTTTAATAGATTCGAGATTTTCAAATCAATGGTTGAGAATGAAATGAATGCTAAAATAAAATGTTTGAGGTTTGATAGAGGAGGTGAGTTCACTTCAAATGAGTTCAATGATTTTTGTGAAAAACATGGAATAAAGAGGCATTGATCTGCTAATAAAACTCCACAAAATGGGGTAGTGGAAAGGAAAAATATAACTATTCAAGAGATGGCAAGGGCCATGTTGATGGAAGCAAATATGTTTGATTTTTATTGGAGAGAGGTAGTTCATACTGCAGTCTATATTCTCAATGGAGGATTGTTAAGGCTGAATAGCACTAAGACCCCATATGAGTTATGGTATGGAAGACCTGCAACTATCAAGTATTTTAGTGTCTTTGGGAGAAAATGATACATCAGAAGAGATGAAGATACATTAGGGAAGCTTGATTCAAGAGTCGATGAAGGTATCTTTCTGAGATATTCATCTCAGAGTAAAGGATACAGGTGTTACAACAAAAGATTGTGAAGAATAGTTGAAAGCACAAATGTTAAGGTTGATGAAGATCTACATTAGAATATGTATGAAATTGAGGACTGTAGATCCAATGCACCTTCCTGCTCAAAAGAAGAGGAAGAATAAGAAGTTGAAGAGAAAGAAGAAATGACAGAAAAGCATACTAAGACCCATGTAAAAGTATGTTCAAAGGAATCATTCAAAGGATCAAATTATTAGAGAGAAGAATGAAGGAGTGTTGACCAAGAGAAGGCTTGCAAAGACAAATGAACAAGTAAACTTTTTTTTGCTATCAAAGATAGAGCCAAAAACTTTTGATGATTCTAGCAAAGATGAAGGATGGATACAGGCAATGGAAGAAGAATTGAATCAGATTGAGAAGAATCAAACTTGGGAATTAGTTCGAAGGCTCGTAGACAAAAATGTGATAGGAACAAAGTGGGTATTCAGGAATAAGTTGAATAAAGAAGGTGAAGTTGTCAAAAACAAGGCAATACTGGTTTGCAAAGGCTATTCACATAGAATGAATTGATTTTGAGGAGACTTTTGTTCTAGTAGCAAGAATTGAAGCAATCAAAATGTTTCTTTCTTTTTCTACCCACAAGGACTTAAAAGTATATTAGATGGATGTCAAATCAGCTTTCCTGAATGGAGATTTAGAAGAATAATTCTACATAGAATAACCTAATGAATTCCACTTATCAGAAGAACCAAACATGGTATGCAAACTCAAAAAGGAATTTTATGGTCTCAAATAAGATCCTAGGGCCTGGTATGCAAGGTTGGACAAGTATTTGCTTTAGCAAGGTTTCAAGAAAGGTACTACAGATAGTAATCTTTACTTCAAGATTTAGGATGAAAGCGTTGAAAGAATGAGAAATTGGTGTTGTCATTGATGAGCAAAAGATTGTTGCAAGAGTATGTGTATTTGTTGGTGCTGTATATGTTGTTGCATTAATGATGCTTTGATTAGTTACATTATGTTGTCATTAGTAAGCTACTGGTGTCAACCTGTAGTGTTGCTTTGATAAGCTTTTTTCTATGGATGTATGGTTGAGTTGCTAGGTTGCAGTTGGTTTTGTAGTGTTGAAGAAGTACTGAAGATGATGAGGATGTTTCTCCGGTGCTTTATTTCCATGTGCTTTTGAGAAAATTTGATTAAAAGAGGAAACAATGAATTGTAGTGTTGTTTTGGGTTGTAGAGTTATGTTTTGGTGTTTCTTTGCATTTCTTTTAGGTTTAAAATTTGCTTATATATTTCAGATATGTTGATCAGAAGTGTTATATCCAAAATTTGGTGTACTAGATCATTGTGCAGAAGAATTTGTGTTCACTAGTGTGTGAACTGTGCATTGGAGAGGTGTCTAGGATAAAGGTTTTTGCTCCGCATTTCTCCGCAGATTGGTTTTAGGTCTTGTGGATTTGAAGGTGTGTTTATAGTGTTGGTATCTCTCTTCAAATGAATTTGTTCAAGGTTTGGTGCTTTAGAATTTAGTTTCTTGAGTTACAGTATATGATAGAGTTGTTTGAGTGTACTAGGTGTGTACATTCTTCAGGTGAAATTTGTTGTGAAGGAGTTTGTTGGATTTAGGGTGTTTTTTGAATATTCTAGATCATTTTCAAGTGTTATGTGGTGTCCACGAGTCATCTTTGGATTTGAGGAAGCATGTACTTAAGTGTCAATGGTGTTAACATAGGCTTGACCGACCTTGGGTGTTTACACTACTTGTGAAATTTGTGGAAGCACGGTGTGATGTGTATGAGTGGATTTAGGTCCTAGCTAAGGTGTGTTGTGGTCCTCCTTCATTCCTTTCAACCACAGGAATGTTTTGGTGCCAACCTAATTTGAATTTGCACGGTTGAGGTGCATAGTTGACCTTGGAGAATGGTTTTAGGGTTGAAGATGGTATAAGTAAGAGTTGAGTTGTTGAGGGATGATAAGATAGATAAGAAAGATGAGTATGATGAAAATTGCAGAGTTGTGAGGTGCAAATTTGAGAAGTGCAGTGCGAGATTCCATGTGTTAGATTACTGAATGTAGTGAGTAGAAGGTGTCTACAATTCTTCAGCCAGAATGCGAAGGTGTTGATGACATTTTTGTGGATTTTCCTATTGCATTGAGATTGATTTCTCTTTGTAACATTATTATCTATCTTCTTTTCTAATTTGGTAGTGAGCCTTTCTTTATTTTGGGCAGTGAGCCCTTCGACAGTGAGCCCTATTGTATTCAATGTTGATATTAATTTATATTGTGAGTAAATCCTCACCGTGGTTTTTCCCATCTTGGGTTTTCCACGTAAATTTGGTGTCTCTTTGTTCATGGTGTTGATTTGATTCAGTTTTTTTTATTTGCTTTCATGACAAAACATTCTAACAAGATTAAGGGTTAATTAGATTAATGTGGATCCAAATTTTTGTGAGGGTTTTGAAGTTTTGAAGTACAACTAATTCACCCCCCTCTCAATTGTCTTGTGCATTCAACAATTGCTATCAGAGCGAGGTTCCTTGGAAGAAATATTGACTACTTGAGGTAGATTTTGGATGACACACAAAAAATTGATTCTTGTGTTTGATGGAATAGATTATGCATTCTAGAAGTCAACGATGGAAGGTTTTTTTGTTTATCTTGGATTTGATGTTTGGAAGTTTGTTGAGAATGTATATACTACACCTGCAAATGGTCCAAGTACCGATGATGAGATCAAGGCCTATGAAAGTAATGGTAAAGCAAGGTATGCTCTCTTGAATGGTCTTGCTACTAATTCTAAGTTAGTAAAAGTTATGAATCTGAAAACTACTAGAGAAATTTGGGTAAAGTTAGAAAGTATTTATGAAGGAAATGATAAGGTCAAACAAGCTAAGATGTAGAATCTAAAGATCATGTTTGAGAACCTGCGGACGTCTGAAGATAAAAACATTACAAGCTACATGCAAAGGGTAGATGAAGTTGTCAGTTCCATCAGAGGTCTTGGTGGAAAACTCAAAGAACTAGAAGTGGTAAAGAAAATTCTCAAAACCCTTCCTAAATGTTATAGTCATAAGTTTTTGGCTATTAAGGAATTTGAAAATTTAAATCAATATACCAGATATCAATTGTATGGTTCTTTAACTACTTTTGGGATGAGAGAATTTGGTACAAATAGTGGTACAAAAGTTGAGACTAGTTTTAAGCCTGGAAAATTAGAGGAGATTAAGGAATCAGATTGGGAGGATCTTAATGATGTGGAAGCCAACTTTGTAAGGAGAATGAAGAAGTGTACTAGAAAGTACAGTGGTAAGTTTCTTTTCAAATGTTTCAATTGTGGAAAAATAGGTCACTATGCTTCAAGATGTCTAAACAAAGCTTTGAATAACAAAAATAAGGAGAAAAAAGGTAAGATGATTAAGAAAATTTATTATGTTATAGAAGATGCAAGTATTTCTACTGATGAATCTGATTATAGAGATGATGATGATGGTGAATGCTTGTTCATGGTTTTAAAAGATGAATCTATTTTCACCAACTCTAAGAGATTTGTGAAGGAATTTCCTCCAGAAACAAAAGATAAGACTGAAGGTACTTTGGTATCTACTTTTCATGCTAGACATGAGAAGAACTAGTAGATCATTGATAGTGGATGCTCTAATCATATGACCGATGACAAGAGTAAGTTTTTTTAAACTTGAAAAATATGGAGGATGTGTTAGATTTGGTGATGATACATCTGCTAAGATATGTGGAAAAGGTTCTATTAGTTTTGATGGAAAGAAAAGGATACAATCTTATGTTTCAAGATGATGGATGTGAGATAAAAAAAATGGCTCTAAGACTATGATTGTTGCTAGAAGAAGGATAGATGGAAATGTTTATCAACTTAAGGGTGTTGATGGTCATTGCTTTATGACTCAGATTAATGAAAGTTGGCTATGGCATAAGAGGATGTGTCACATCAATTTTGATAACCTAGTAAGAATCAGTTATGTTCAAGTTGTAAGAGATCTACCAAAGATTACAAATCCTATCAATGTTGTCTATAAGGAGTTTCAAATTGGAAAGCAAGCAAGAAGAAGCTTCAAAGTCAAGGAACAATCTTCTACGAGACTATTGGAATTGTTACATACAAATATTTGTGGTCCTACAAGAGTAATAAGTCTTCAAGGTGGCAGGTATTTCATGCTATTGATTGATGATTATTCTAGAATGACATGGGTTACTTTTCTCAAGGAAAAATCAGAAGCTCTAGATAACTTTAAAGCATTTAAAGTTATGGTTGATAATGAAATGGATATGAAAATTAAATGTTTGAGGTTTGATAGTGTTGGAGAGTTCACCTCCAATGAGTTTAACATATTTTGCAAGAATCATGCCATAAAGAGGCACTTGTTTTCCCCTAGGACTCCTCAGTAAAATGGAGTGGAATTGGAAGAAAGAATAGGACTGTTCAAGAAGCTACAAGGAAAATGATGAAAGAAGACTATCGGAAGTCTACTGGAAAGAAGTAATTTATATTGTTGTTTATATACTTAACAGAGTTCAAGCAAGATCAAACAACTCAAAGACTCCCTATGAGCTATGGTATGCAAGGATCCCTACTATCAAATACTTCAAAGTGTTTGGAAGCAAATGTTATATCAAAAGATATGAAGATAACTTGGGACAGTTTTATGCAAGGTCTAATGAAGGTATCTTCCTTGGATATTCTACTAGAAGCAAAGCTTACTGATGCTACAACAAGAGATCGAGAAATATTTTTGAGATTGCAAGTGTTAAGGTTGATGAAGATTTACAAAAAAAAATAGTGGTGATAGATGGATATGAATCAGATGAATCTTCTTGCACATAGAAGAATAAAAAGCTAAAGAAAAAGAAGTGCAGATTGAAGAGGAAGAAGCTTCAGAAAAGGCTCATAAAACTCCTAAGTATGTGCAGAAGAATCATTCTAAAGAATAAATCATTGGAGACAAGAGAAAAGGTATACTGACAAGAAGGAAAGTTGGCGAAGAATAGGTAAATCTATGTTTATTTTATGAAGTTGAACCTAAAACAGTGATTAAGGTATGCAAAGATGAATATTTGATCAAGGCTATTGAAGAAGAATTGTTGCAAATTGAGAAGAATCAAACTTGGGAAATTGTCCCTAGACCAACAAACAAAAATGTGATTGGAACTAAGTGGGTATTCAAAAATAAACTAAATGAGAATGGAGAAGTGGTAAGGAATAAGGAAAGGCTTGTGTGTAAGGGCTGCTCACAAGTTGAAGGAATAGATTTTGAGGAGACATTTGCTCTGGTGGCAAGAATGGAAGCTATCAAGATATTTTTGGATTTTACAGCACACAAGAATTTTAAAGTCTATCAAATGGATGTGAAGTTTACTTTCTTGAATGGAGAATTGGAAGAAGAGGTATACATAGAAAAACTAGAAGGATTCCATTTATCAAACAAACTGGATATGGTCTACAAATTGTAGAAGGAATTATATGGATTGAAGCAAGCTCCTAGAGATTGGTATGCAAGGTTGGATAGGAACTTGATACAACAAGGATTCAATAAAGGTACTACAAATAGAAATCTTTACTTTAAATTTGAAAAAAATCAAATCTTGATTATGGTTGTATATGTTGATGACATAATCTTTAGAGGCAATGAAGCTATGTGCAAGAAGTTTACAGAAGAAATGCAGAAAGAGTTTGAAATTTCCATGTTTGGGGAAATGAATTTCTTCCTTGGACTACAAATAAATTAAACAAATAAAGGTATTTTTATTTCACTATCAAAGTATTTCAAGGAAATGTTGAAGAAGTTTGGAATAAAATATTATAAACTGGTATGTACCCCTATGGTTACTAGTTGCAATCTAAACAAGAATGGTGAATCTCCTAAGGCTGATTAGAGAAAATATAGATCAATGATTGGAGGACTGGTATATCTAGGTGCTACTAGACCGGATATCATGCATGTAGTTTGTCTTATGGATAGATTTCAAGAAGATCCTAGAGAGTCACATGTTGTAGCAGGGAAAAGAATATTTAGATACTTGAAGGGAATTTTGGATCATGGCTTATGGTTTCCAAAGGACACTGATTTCACTCTTAATGCTTATACAGATGCAAATTGAGCTAGTTGTGTAGATGACAAAAAAAGTACAAGTGGTGGTGCATTATTTTTTGGATGAAAATTGGCGTCATGGCTAAGAAAGAAACAAGATTCAGTATCTTTATCTACTGCAGAGGTAGAACACATTGCAACAACATCTTGTTGCACATAAGTGTTGTGGATGAAGCAAACATTGAAGGATATCAGAATGGTATGATGAACCAATTTTTATCTTTTGTGATAATACAAGAGTTATCAATATTTCAAAGAATTCGATAATGCATTCAAGGAAAAAACATATCTCAATTCGGTATCACTTTTTGAGAGAGAAGGTTGTAGAGAATGAAGTAAAGCTTGAATATGTTCCTACAAAGGATCAGGTTGTTGATATATTCACTAAGGCTCTTCCTAGGGATACTTGTGAGTATATCTAGGAGAAGTTAGGGGTTATTGTCCCTCCTTCTTTGAACCAAATATATAAGGAGATGCATCAGTCCAATGGATTTCAATATTCATTCTTTGGTCTCAACTAATGATTGGTGGATACCTCTCAGGGGTTGTAGATAGTGACATTATTGGTTGTTGCAGTCATGGAGAGTGAGTGATGTCATTATGCAGTGGTTGCTAATTAGTGGAGTATGGTGTGTGCTCCTAAGGGGGAGTATACTGAGCAATGAAGACAGTTGTAGAGAAGTTGTGAGAAGGTTGACTAATGTCAAAGGAGAAACATAAGTAAAGCAAATTTGTTGTCCTTTTCCATTTCAATGTCAAAGGGGGAGAATGAAGCATGTGAAAAAGATAACTTGAAAGGGGGAGAGTAGGTCATGTGAGAGAAAAGAGAAAAGGAAATAGGTATGGAGCAAAGCTATTGTGTTTGATGTTGATGGTTTTTCACATCATGTGTTACCATCAATGATAAAGGGGGAGATTGTTGCAAGAATGAGCAGTTGGTGTTGTCATTGATGAGAAAAATATTGTTGCAAGAGTATGTGTAGTTGTTGGTGTTTTCTATGTTGTTGCATTAATGATTCTTTGATTAGTTACATTATGTTGTCATTAGTAAGCTACTGGTGTCAACCTCTAGTGTTTCTTTGATAAGCTTTTGTCCATGGATGTATGGTTGAGTTGCTAGGTTATAGTTGGTTCTATAGTGTTGAAGAAGTACTAAAGATGATGAGGGTGTGTCTTTGGTTCTTGATTTCCAAGTGCTTTTGAGAAAATTTGATTAAAAGAGGAAACAGTGAGTTGCAGTGTTTTTCTGGGTTGCAGAGTAGTGTTTTGGTGTTGCTTCGAATTTATTCTAGGTTGAAGATCTGCTTACACATTTTAGATATGTTGATTAGAGGTGTTATATCCAAAATTTGGTGTGTTGGATCATTGTGCAAAAGAATTTTTTTTCACTAGTGTGTGAACTGTGTATTGTAGAGGTGTCTGGGGTAAATGTTTTTCTCCCCATTTCTCCGCAGTTTGGTTTTAGGTCATACATATTTGAAGGTGTGCTAATAGTGTTGGTATCCCTCTTCAAATGAAGTTTTTCAAGGTTTGGTGCTTTGAAAGTTAGTTTCTTGAGTTACAGTATATGACAGAGTTGTTTGAGTGTACTAGGTGTGTACATTATTTAGATTTGAGGAAGCATGTAGTGTCAATGGTGTTAACATGGGTTTGACCGACCTTGGGTCTTTATACTACTTGTGAAATTTTTGGAAGCATGGTGTGGAATGTATGAGTGGATTTAGGTCCTATATAAGGTTTTTTGTAGTCCACCTTCATTCCTTTCCACAAGAGGAATGTTTTGGTGTCAACCTAATTTTAATTTTGATGATTGAAGTGCATAGACGACCTTGGAGAATGGCTTGAAGGTTGAATATGGTATAAATAAAGTTGAGTTGTTGAGGGATGATATGATAGACAAGAAAGATGAGTATGATGTGAATTGAATAGTTGTGAGGTGTGAATTTGAGAAGTGCAGTGTGAGATTCCATGTGTTAGATTACTAAATGCAGTGAATAGAAGGTGTCTACAATTCTTCAACTAGACTGCGAAGGTATTGGTGACATTGTGGTGGATTTTACTATTGCATTGAGATTGATTTCTTTGTGTAACATTCTTCTCTATCTTCTTTTCTAATATGGAAATGAACCTTTCTTTCTTTTGGGTAGTGAGCCCTATTGTATTTGGTGTTGATATTACTTTATATTGTGAGTTAATCCTCACTGTGGTTTTTCCTATCTTGGGTTTTCCACGTAAATTCAGTGTCTCTTTGTTCATGGTGTTGATTTGATTTAGTTTTTGTTATTCTCTTTCATGGTAAAACATTCTAACAATATTAAGGGTTAACTGGATTAATTTGGGTCTGAATGTTTGTGAGAGTTTTGAAGTTTTGAAGTACAACTAATTTACCCCCCCTCTCAGTTGTCTTGTGCATTCAACATAAAGAATTTTGATAGTTGTTGTATAAGTTGATGACATAATATTTGAAGGAAATGATGAAATGTGCAAGAAGTTTGTTGAAGAAATGTAGGAGTTTGAAATGTCTATGATAGGTGAGTTGTCCTTTCTTGGTCTTCAAATTTCTCAACTAGATGATGGTATCTTTATTTCTAAAGCAAAGTATGCCAAGGAGATGTTGAAGAAGTTTGATATGAAAGATTGTAAACCTGTGACTACTCCTATGGTAACTAGTTGTCATTTGAGAAAACATGATGAGTCTCTCCTTGCCAATCAATCTCTGTATAGATCTATGGTTAGAAGCTTGTTGTATTTAATAGCTTTAAGACCTGATATCATGCATGCGGTATGTTTGGTTGCAAGATTTCAAGCTAATAATAAAGAAACTCATGTTAAGGTAGTCAAGAGAATCTTTAGATTCTTGAAGAGCGCTCTGGATTATGAATTATAGTATCGAAAAGGTAATTACTTCAATCTGAGTGCATACAATGATGCTAATTGGGCTAGTTGTGTTGATGATAGGAGTACCAATGATGTTGCTTTATTTTTAGGAAGCATGTTGGTTTCATGACATAGTAAGAAGCAAGATTCAATAGCTTTATCAACATCAAAAGCAAAGTATATTGTTGCAGCATCTTCTTATACCCAAGTATTGTGGATGAAGCAGACATTGAAGGATATCAAGATCAAGTATGATGATCCCATTCATATTCTATGTGATAACACAAGTGCTATCAATATTTCCAAAAATCCAATGATGCATTCTAGAACTAAGCACATATCAATCAAGTATCACTTTTTGAGAGAGAAGGTTGTAGAGAAAGAAGTCAAGAGTATGTATCTACAAAGGATCAGATTGCAGATATTTTCACAAAGGCACTTGTAATGGATACATTTGAATATCTCAGGAAAAAGTTAGGGGTAATTGCCACTACTTATTCTTGCTAGATGCATAGTTGGTGCATCTATCGAAGGGGAGTAATTTAGGTCATATCCTTATTCTTGGACTAATGGTGGCTACCTCTCAAGGGGATCAAGTAGTGGTTTTTTCTGATAGGGGGAGCTTGTAAGTTGTTTCAAGAAGGAGAGAATGTACATCAAAGGGGAAGAGTTTGATGAGGAAAATTTGTGCTTGAAAGGGGGAGAGAGTCCATTTTCGCTTTTTCTGTGATGTCAAAGGGGGAGAGATATTGTGCACCAAAGTGGTGTGAGGATGGTTTTTCCATCAATGACAAAGGGGGAGATTATTATAGTTTGGTTGTCACTAATGTCTAAAGAGAGTTACATTTTGGTTGGTTGGTTGCTAGAGTCTTTGAGAAATACTCCACATTTCTCCACTGATGATGCTTTTCTCCTATGATTTGGAAGATAGCTTCTTTATGTGTGAGGGAATGTGTGATCCAAGTTTCAATTCATTTGGGTTCCAGAAATATGTTTTTGTGAGTGTCAATTTGAAGACTATGTTATTCTTGTGTTCATTTTTTCAAAGGTGAAAAGTTTGGCTTTGCATTCCTCTGCATTTTTAGATATGGTTGTGTGGATTGGAAGATAAGTTCAATGTGTTGTGAAGGTAGTATATCCAAAGTTTCATGTTATTAGTCCTTTCATAGAGAAAGTTTGAAGTAACTGTTGGAATATTTGCCTCAATCCATACTGACATGTAACTCCTAGAGGGAAAAGTTGTGACATTATTAATGTCTGGCCGACTAGCTGTTCTGAATCTTGTTGAAATGCCCTAGTTGCTGTGACTTGGTTTCGGTCTTTCCGAATAGACCTATTACTATGACATGGAGACTCAGCAAGAACTCTTAGCGACTGAAGGATGTCTCACCGATAGCATATGGTCATCGGGCTAACACAAGGATCTCGGGGAGATCTCTCAGCGACTATGTGAGGTCTCACCGACGGGGATACACTTGGGGTCTTCATGGTGACACAAAGACTTCGGTATGAAGTCTTGGCGATGGGTGTTTGGTCTCGCCGATAGGGATGGTTTCGGTATGACTTAAACACTCGGTATGAGGTCTCAGCGACCAATGGAGAGTCTCGCCGATAGTCTTCGGGATGACTTGTTCACTCAGTGTAAGGTCTTGGCAAAGGTCAAATGTCTTGCCGACTCGGTAAGACATGAGCGCTCGGTGAAAGGTCTCGGCGAAAGAAAAAAGTCTTGTCAACTCGGTAGACTTGGTTGCTCAATGTGAGGTCTTGGCGAAAGACGAATGTCTTGCCGACTGTCAGGTGTTTTGGTGAAACTTGAGGAGACTCGGAGAAACCTCTTGGCGAATGGAAAAGTCTTGTCGATGGATAAGTTGAAATCGATGTGACTTGTGAGCATCGGTATGAGTCTTTCCAATGAGAAATATCTTGCCGATAGGAATGCAATGGATGTCGATGGATTCGGTATGACTCATGGCGTTCACTATAACATCTTGCCGACTGTTGGGACTTACGCCGATATCGATATGAAGACTTTGTGGCATCGGGGAGACATGGTTATTGTCTCACCAACATGCCAACAAAGTTGAATGTTTCCTTTGACCGTTTGACCATCCTATGTAGAGCCTCGTGGACCAATCAAAGGAAGTGAATTTCAAATGGATGGCAGTTAGATTTTTGCAACAATTGCGATGTTGGAGCTGAACTGCATGCAAGGAAAAATCAATTGCTCAAAAGGAAATTGGCTATTATGGGTAATGGCGGATAAGGATGAACAGAAGGTAAAAATTAGGATGTGATAAGATTTAAATGAGAGCATTCTAAGTTTGAAAAAGATGATCGAATTTGTTGAGAGCTTTTCTGTAAGAGATTGAACAGTGAATGAAGCTACTATGAACTGATACTAGAGATTTGTATCTCTGCATTGTATGTAATTGTTTGTTACTTTAATACAAAGAGATTCAGCTTGGTGTGGTGGGTTTTTTTCCCGAAAGGGTTTTTCCACGTAAATTTGTTGTTCATTGTCTTTGAGTATCTTCTCTATTTCTGTAAATCTTTCATGTGTGTCTTAATTGGATTGTAATTTGAAAATTAAAAGTATTGTCTCCTACTTCCCTATGGTTTTGACGTTAGGAAAGTTGCTTCCGCACTCTTGCTTTCCTTACAAGTGGTATCAGAGCCTAGACAGTTGTGTTATCCTTGTGAGAGGGTTGGGTTTTTTGTGTCAATTCTTTTTGAGTGGGAGTTTGGTAGAGGTCTGATAATTTAATTACAGATTAAGATGGCGAGCACATCCAGGAAGATGGAAATAGAGAAATTCAATGGTAGCAATTTTGAGTTGTGGAAACTCAAAATGGAAGATCTGTTAGTGGATCATGATATGTGGCTTGTTGTGTCTGGAACAATGCCTCAAGGCATGAAGCAAGAGGATTGGGATCTTGCAGATAGAAATTCTAAGGGGCTAATAAGGCTCTGTTTGGCAGACTCTGTTCTTCGGAACGTGCATGAAGAAAAGACTACATCTTCCTTGTGGAAAATACTAGCATCTATTTATCAAGGTAAGTCCTTGGTGAAAAAATTGTTCTTGAGGAAGAAGTTGTACTCTTTGAGAATGCAAGAGGGAGGATCAGTTGTTGATCATTTGAATGCATTCAACATATTGATTGCTCAGTTAACATCTGTTGGTGTCAAGATTGAAGATGAAGATCGTTGCATGCTGTGCTATGTTCTTTGCCAGATTCTTGGGATCATCTGGTGATGGCTATTGGGAGTACGAAATCCACTTTCAAGATGGAAGATGTTGTTGCTTCTTTGTTGTCGGAAGAGATGAGAAGAAAATCTTCTAAGATGGAAAAGGAGGCTCTGGTTGTTAGAGGCAGATCGAAGGAGAAAGGCAAGAAGAAGGATAAGAAATCCATATCGAAATCAGAAGGGAGATCAAAGTCTCCTGGCAAGAAATCCAAGGTGAAATGCTAGAATTGTGGGAAACCTGGTCATGTCTGAAGGGATTGCAAGGAGGAGAAAAAGAAGAAGAAGAAAACCTCTTCTGAAAATGATTCTTCTCAAAGTGATGCAGACGCCTTCATTGCAGCCTTGGCTACGCGGGCATCGATGATGTCTGGCTGATTGATTCTGGAGCATCTTTCCACATGACATCTCATAGAGATTGGTTCATGAAGTATGAAAACTATGATAGTGGAAAGGTGTATTTGGCAAGTGATTCATCTTTGGAAATTGTTGGTCGTGGAAGAGTCAGAATTCAATTCCCTGATGGAAGAGTGAAGGGAATCAATGATGTGATGCATATACCAGGTCTGGCTCATAATCTACTTTCTGTAAGTAAGCTGAATGATATTGGAGTGCATGTCACATTCTCTGGAAATGGCTACAAGATGACTAGAGGCTCTATGGTGCTAGCAAGGGGTGCTCGTATTGGTACCTTGTATAAGCTGGATGCACAAGTTATTCAATGCAATAGTGTCTCTGTGAAGTCACAGAAAGCTACTCATGGAGGAAAAGAGGGAAACGTTCCTGATGGTGTAAATTCCATGGAGGTTAAACTTCCAGTAGAAAAGACAATGCTCTGGCATCATAGGCTAGGCCACATTGGTGAGAAAGGTTTAAAAACCTTGAAAAATAAAAACCTGGTAGAAGGGCTTGAAGATTGTAACCTTGAGTTTGAATTTTGTGAACATTGCATATACGGTAAATAGCACCGTGTTTCATTTTATTCTAGTCCTCACAAATCTTCTGGTTTGCTTGATTATATACATTCTGATGTGTTTGGTCTAGTGAATGTTTCTTCTTTATCTAAATCAAGATACTATGTGTCGTTTATTGATGATTATTCAAGAAGAGCATTTTTATATTTTCTGATAAGTAAATCAAAAGTGTTCAGTCGGTTTAAGGAATTTAAAAACCTTGTTGAAAATCAGACTGGTAGGAAAATAAAATGTTTAAGGACTGACAATGGCGGTGAGTTTTGTTTAGATGAATTTGAAAGGTATTGTACAGATCATGGGATTAAAAGACATAAGACTACACCTTACACTCCACAGCAAAATGGAGTTGCTGAAAGGTTCAACAGGACAGTAATGGAAAGAGCACGAAGTATGCTGAGCAGTGTTGGCTTGGAGGAGAATTTTTGGGCTAAAGTAGTCTCTACAGCATGTTACTTGGTAAATTGTTCTCCTAACTCTACTCTTGTTGAGAAGACGCCTTTAAAAGCATGGTCTTGAAAGAAGCCCTCTCTGAGACATATTCATGTCTTTGGCTGTGAGGCATATGCATATGTGACATTTGAAAAAAGATCTAAGTTGGAAAACAAAGTTCTAAAGTGTATTTTTATTGGCTATAGTGCTGGCATAAAAGGATACAAGCTTTGGAATCTTGAGAATGAGAAGGTTTTGTACAGCAGAAGTGTTATCTTTCGTGAGTTGAAGCCTTCTACACTGGATCCATAGTCAAAGAAGAAATCAGAAAATGAAAAGGATGTAGCAAAAATTCCTCTGACACCAGATAAAGAGGAATTGAAAAATCAAAATGTACCTGATACTGAGGAAAGCTCAAGTAGCTCTAAAAGTTCTGAAGAAGATGAAGAACCACCTCAGTCTCAGCCTGTGAGGAGGTCAACTCGTGAAAGAAAGCAACCTGATAGGTATGGGTTTTCTTTGATAGAGTCTACTTTTGCCTATGCTTTAATTTCTAGCACTGATGAACCTAGGACTGTGAAAGAGGCATTTAAAATGTCTGATTCAAACTCTTGGTTGGAAGCCATGAATGAAGAAATGGCATCATTAGAAAAGAATGATACCTGGAGTTTGGTGCCATTGCCTAAAGGCAGAAAAGTTGTGGGCTGCAAATGGGTATTTAAAAAGAAAATTGGTCTAGAAGGCAGTGTAGAAAAATATAAAGCGAGGCTGGTTGCAAAAGGTTATTCCCAGGTAGAGGGAATTGATTATGGAGAAATATTTTCTCCTATAGCTAAGTTGACATCTATTAGATTTCTTTTGTCACTTGCAGCAGCGTATGACTTAGAGATTGAACAGATGGATGTGAAGACAACATTTCTTCACGGTGATCTTGAAGAAGAAATTTATATGTCCCAGCCAGAGCACTTTGTGGAAAAAGGTAAAGAAAAACTAGTTTGCAAGTTGAAGAAATCTCTGTATGGTTTAAAACAGTCTCCTAGAATGTGGTACCAAAATTTTGACACGTTTGTTTTGTCATTGGGATTTCCAAGATCAAAATCTGATCATTGTGTATATTACAAAGCTGAAAGTGATCAAGTTCTTATTATTGCTCTCTATGTTGATGATATGTTGTTCATAGGCAATAGTAAGCTAATGATTTCTGATCTTAAGTCTCAGCTATCTGCAAAGTTCGAAATGAAAGATATTGGTACAACAAGGTATATTCTGGGAATGGAAATAACCAGGGATAGGAAGAATAGAAAACTTTGGCTCAGTCAGAGTAAGTATATCATGACTGTTCTAGAGAGATTTTGTATGACTGATTGCAAGCAGCTAGTTGTTCCAGTTATGCAAGGAACGAAGCTATATGTTGAGGATTGTCCAAAATCTCCTACTGAGATGGAGGACATGACCAGTGTTCCATATGCTAGTGCTGTTGGAAGCCTTATGTATGCAATGGTTTGTACAAGGCCAGACATTGCCCAAGCAGTGGGAGTTCTTAGTCGTTTTATGGCTAATCCTGGAAGGACACATTGGGATGCTGTGAAGAGAGTGTTTAGATATTTGAAAGGCACTTCAGACTATGCTTTGTGTTACCATGGCAACTTGGTTGAATCATAGAAAACTCTCAGCATTCAAGGTTATGTGGATTCTGATTGGGCAGGGGACATTGACAGCAGAAAATCCACTAGTGGATATGCTTTCATGATGAATGGTGGTGCAGTGAATTGGATGAGCAAGCAACAAGTTGTAGTTGCTTTGTCCACTATAGAGGTAGAATACATGGCAGCTACACATGCCTGTAAAGAAGCAATCTGGTTAAAACATTTGTGTTCTAACATTAGTTTTGATGCAAGAAAAATTACAATTTACTGTGATAGAGTGCTATATGTTTGGCGAAAAATCCTACTTTCCATGCCAGGACGAAACATATAGATGTACAGTATCATTTTGTACGGGATATGGTGGAGGATGGAAGGTCTCTTTGGAGAAAGTGGATACTTTGGAGAATGTTGCAGATGCATTGACGAAGCCTGTGAGCACAGACAAATACAAGTGGTGTGCCAGTTCAATGGGCCTCTTGGCCCATGAATTTCAGTAGTTTTATTATGCTCTGGAGTTGTCAGTAAGGTCTTCATCAAGTGGGAGATTGTTGGAATATTTTCCTCAATCCATACTGACATGTAACTCCTGGAGGGAAAAGTCGTTGTGACATTATTAATGTCTGGCTGACTAGCTGTTTTGAATCTTGTTGAAATGCCCTAGTCGTTGTGACTTGGTTTCGGTCTTGCCGAATAGATCTATCGCTATGACATGGAGACTCGACAAGAACTCTCAGCGACTGAAGGATGTCTCACCGATAGCATATGGTCATCGGGCTAACACAAGGATCTCGGGGAGATCTCTCAACGACTATGTGAGGTCTCGCCGACGGGGATACACTTGGGGTCTTCGCGGTGACACAAAGACTTTGGTATGAAGTCTTGGTGACGGGTGTTTGGTCTCATCGATAGGGATGGTTTTGGTATGACTTAAACACTCAGTATGAGGTCTCAGCGACCAATGGAGAGTCTCACCGATAGTCTTTGAGATGACTTGTTCGCTCGGTGTAAGGTCTTGGCAAAGGTCAAATGTCTTGCCGAATCGGTAAGACATGAGCGCTCGGTGAAAGGTCTCGGAAAAAGACAAAAGTCTTGCCGATTCGGTAAGACTTGGTTGCTTGATGTGAGGTCTTGGCAAAAGACGAATGTCTTGCTGACTGTCAAATGTTTCGGTGAAACTTGAGGAGACTTAGAGAAACCTCTTGGCGAACGGAAAAGTCTTGTCGATGGCAAAGTTGAAATCGATGTGACTTGTGAGCATCGGTATGAGTCTTGCCGATGAGAAATCTCTTGCCGATAGGAATGCAATGGATGTTGATGGATTTAGTATGACTCATGGCGTTCGCTATAATGTCTTGCCAACTATTAGGACTTACACCGATATCGATATGAAGACTTTGTGGCATCAGGGAGACATGGTTAGTGTCTCACCGACATGCCAACAAAGTTGAATGTTTCCTTTGACCGTTTGACCATCCTATGTGGAGCCTCGTGGACCAATCAGAGGAAGCGAATTTCAAATGGATGGCAATTATATTTTTGCAACAGTTGCGATGCTGGAGTTGAACTGCATGCAAGGAAAAATCAATTGCTCGAAAGGAAATTGTCTATTATGGGTAATGGCGGATAAGGATGAACAGAAGGTAAAAATTAGGATGTGGTAAGATTTAAATGAGAGCATTCTGAGTTTGAAAAAGATGATCGGATTTGTTGAGAGATTTTCTGTAAGAGATTGAACAGTGAATGAAGCTACGGGTATGTGCAGCATCATGGTATGCCAAAAAGTGGCAATGAGGAAAAAAACACATCGTTCATCGACCCAAAAATGCGAAAATATCATGTTGACTTTTTTTAGGCTCGGGTGTCAGTACACACCACCAAAGCAAACACCAATCCTAGTTTTCCATATCAGATATCCGATTTGTAAAAAGAATATATATAAAAAAATTGTTGTTTTAAAGTAACGGTCTACAAATCGGATATCCAATTTGAAACGGATATCCGATTTGTAGACTGTTACTTTAAAACAACGAAAATAGTTGTATTTATATGCTTTTTACAAATCGGATATCCGTTTCAAATTGGATATCTGATTTGTAAAAAGCATATATATACAAAATTTGTTGTTGTTTTAAAGTAATGGTCTAGAAATCGGATATCCGATTTGTGTACACATAGACCTAAGGGTTAATGGTAGATGGTAGAAGGTTTAAGGGTTAAATCTTTAGTGTTTAGGGTATATGGTAGAGGGTTTAAGGGTCAAGGGTTTATGGTAGAGGGCTATAAGGGTATAGGGGAGAGAGATAGATGGATTTAGTGTGGGAGAGAGTGACCTGAGAGAGTGAGATAAGGTCGGAGAG